>CADEPE010033856.1:0-12521 GCA_902829205.1 Fraxinus paxiana | reverse complement strand
TTTTAGTTTAATTTGCATATTAGTCTGAGTTTAATCATAGAATTTAGAAAACTCATCTCAAGTTTAATAGATTCGGTTAAGGTCGAGATAATAGAAATCACGTTAAATCAATCCTCGTGGGAACGATACTCGAAATTCTAGGATTTCCACTTTATTACTTGTCAACGAACCGTGCACTTCCGATGATTTTTATTCGAAACATATTTTCGTGAACAGTTGTCGTCGTCGTCGAGGTCGCAGGACCTTTGTGGTTCATCAGAATCTACTTCTCTCTCCTGATGAGTTTGGAGAGGTGGTTGGAAAGGTCCTACCTCGCTCATTGCCATGTCTCTTCTTTTTCATCTATTTCTATTGAGAGGAATCCGAGGTTTCTCGTGGTATGCTGGATTTTTTCTTCATACCGAGGAGGCTCCTGTCGCATATTTCTAGGCACAGGAAGAGGAGGAGCCTGCTTATTTCTAGTTACAGGGGAGAATGAGTCGGCCTATTTCTAGGCAACCCCGGACTTATCCTATCAAAGACACTTGCCGACCTCTGAGATCGATCTTCTGACTCATAATTTGGAGGGAAAGTTAAATGGGGCCTCATAGGGTCGTTCTAAGGTGTAATTGGTTGACGTATCGACCTCAACCTCCCTTTCCTTGGGAGCTTCCAGCCTGGTATGATGGTACCCAACCATTCGGCTTTGGACCTTTTCTTCTTCATGTTAATATCCTTATAGGCCATGGGAGGTGTTTTCGAGGGCTGCATATGGAGGAATAGGATACCCCTCATCTTCCTTGTATATTCATTAACATCTCATGCCTGGCCACATTCTGTTGGGGTTATATTCCTCATATTAGCAGCCATTGTAGCCATTTCTATAGTAAGTCTGGCTGCAACCCTGTCTCCACCTTTGGACTCTCCTCGTCTATGTGGTGGGGGTCAAGGGCGAGCAGCTGGGGATGTTCGCAAGGGTTCTCCTTCTTCAGGGCGTTCCCTTGTCCTTCAAGGTGCACTTTCATCATTTGAACTCATTTTTCACAAACACTTTTCTTAACAGATTTCTCCTTTCTTCAGGCTTTTCTTCTCGTGTATTTATGGTTAAATGTCTCGTTTTCCACAGACGGCATCAATCTGTTGATCTAAAAAATGAACTCAACAAATATCGAACCCACTCTTCCCAAGTCAAGTACAGTTCTGATGCATTCCTACAAGAATAACGACGATAGATAGGAAGGAAATGGACGCGGAAGGCACTTTGCGGCGAGAGACAAAAATGATCAAGCTCCTGCGGAGTGAAACGAGGGCGATCGCGCTAACAACGACCAGGGGGTTGGAAAATCGGGATATTCTATGTTACGACAAATGGAACATGTGGAAGGATCGATAAAAATGTGCGTTGAAGTCACTATGTTGTATATTGAAATGTGTGTTCAATGAACTTGTAAGGATGATGAATAAATATTCAACCAAGTGTTTATATAAATTTCTCATGAGTTCGAGCGTATATTTCGAGTGTATGATTGCCAAAAATTCCAACCCATCATTACTTACAAAGAGAACCTATTTATATTGCATTGGCCGACGTTGTGATCGTGAGATCAGAACCATGTGGCCCCATCTCCTGAATTGGGGCATCACGTCATTGTCTATTCATACAATTAATATATTGATAAGAGATCAGTCGTTCTATACAATAAACTAACATACTGAAAAACTTTATTACAAGTGTTACATCAATGTAACCACCTATGTAACCACATAAGAGAATCTTCAAGGAAATATTATGTAAATACAAGATGCTTTCTATTTTAGAAAGTCAAAACTCAAAAATAAGCCTTAAGAAAATTTATATTTTAACTTTTATTGACAATTTTCATGCAAAACAAAGTCAAACGAATGGTATTCGGTATGGTGATTTTAAAAAAAAAAAAAAATTGGCAAGTGAAGCGAATTCTAAACCCAATGGTAAAAGAAATTATCACTTTAATGGACAATTTTCATATAAAAACAAAATCGAACGAACACCAAATTTTCAACATTTTCTAGGTGAAAAGTTATACTAATCAAACACAATTAATTACAATTCTCAGTAAAACAATTTTTAGGTAATTCAATTCCCTAAAATTCATTTTCTTTCTACCCATTTCCACATTTGCAATCAAAGGGACTCTAATACAGTTTCCGCACAAATTGAGAGAGAGAGAGAGACAGACAGACAGATGTGACTCTTCTCAATGATTAAGTTGAATATTTTCCATTAGAGATGATCAAGTGTTCGAATAAGTTGGTTTTGTCATTTGATGCAATAAAGCTTGAAACCACCCAATGACTAGGAGTTTATTTTGAACATTTTAAATTAGCTGAATATTTGACCCAATGCGAGAAATTATACGATTAAAAAAAACAAGTCACTTTTTAATTGTTTTTAGTTGATTAGTCAATCAAGTTTAATTACCATATGATTTGAATGTCATAATCAATAATTAAAGCTGTAAAGAATTCAAAAAAATGATCATGGAGAACCCCAACTGGGTAAAAACTTTGTGCACTTTGCTAGTCAGTAATCCGCTATAAATCAAAACAAACTTATAGTACGATCCAGACAAGTCTACTCCGTAAAACTTCTTACCTCAATTTCTGCGGTCTCCCTTGATCCTATTGCATACGTGGTCCTTCCAAACAAATCCTGATTCATGTTTTATACCTTAACCCTCGTAGATCGTGTGCTCCTGATACCAAATCCCGACTCCTAGTATCTCATTTAGTCCTCTTGAATTTGTGCTTCTGCAACCGCTCCCGATCCCTTGTATCGATTTATCTCCGGTGGATCATATGTAATTTTTTTGGACATCTTGGACTCCTTCAAAACCTATATTGCCAATTTCAACTCTTTTACTATAACTAAGACTTAATAACTCTTTATTTTGACTTTAAATACAATTTGATAAAGTCCTAGAAGGTGTTTGGTGGGGATTAAAATTAGATTTTTAGTAAATTGTGATAAAAAAAAGTTTGAAGTGTGTGGTTAAAAAGTTGTGGAACCCATGAAAGATGTGGTTAATATTAATTGTTTGACTTTGACTTAGATTAAAATCAAATTTTAATCCAAAACAAACAGGCCCCTAATACAATTCAATTGTGACGTAATTCATCATTCTAGAAGTAGCAAATCTAGTTGGGCCTTGCTTGAAGTACAGGGGAATTTCCTATGGCCACTTTACTGGTACGACATATAGTGGGGCTAGCTGTAATTTAAAAAAAAAACATGTAGGGCCCAGGCCCCTTGTGAGGGCCTATAAGTCTCTGGTGAAACTATCCCATGTACTTGGGGATTTGAATAAATCTACTTGTAACTTTTTTGACAAGTAGACACATGACGGCCCCCTATTGGCCCGTCATGTGGCTTGTTGTCAAACTTTTCTATACAACTAGTATGGTTGTAGGGATTTATCCAATGTAGTGATAGTGGATCCCACAAGTCCGCTCCAAAATATCCAAAAGTTTACAATTGTTACAGGTGAGCCTTGAGTGGAAAATCACCTGTCTCCTATGATGTGGTTTGGTGGGCGACAAAAATTTAATTTTGGTAGTTCAGCCAATGAAAAACTTGAAAACTGACTATTACAAATCTATGTGGTTGTAAATACTAATGGCGTGTAAATTCAGATTAAAATTGAAAAACTAACCGTCATTGTTGACTTTTATTAGACGAGTGAGACTGAATAATGGCTATATTTTTAATTTTAAACTGTACCGAACAGGGCCTAAGTTAATGCTTTCAAGTATGACTCATTCTGAATTCGTAATGCACTGAAATTGTAGATTCTGTTTACAAGCAAGGTATAATAGATCCTAGTCCTAAATCTCTTCCTATCGAGTGGGCCCACCTCATTTCAGCACCTAAGAATGGTTGTCTCCTTGTTGCCATTGAAAAGCTTGACGGAGTTCGCACCTTTTGGAGAACTGTCATTCTCAGATCCGGAACAGGAAACCACAATGGGGACCATTTGGGGTGGTTATAAATCGCCCCCTCCACAAAAAAATGAAACTTATGAATCCCACTAATATTGAGCTAGCAACCACATTTGCTGGTAGTTCTTCGCATTTTGGTGTATTTTTGTTGAGATGGGGGAAAGTATAAATTTCCAGGTTTTGAAGAGATGATTCCTGGTGTGTGCTTGGATATTTTCAGGATTATTTTGTAATTAGTCTTGGCGCCAAAATTAGTTTTAGATGATTAGCTGGCAAACTATATTTCCCACCATTTTCCTTCTATTTATTGTAATCCCTGATTCATTTTGTGAATAAGATTTTCAGATATTTTTCTCCCAATTCTCGACTTTTGTCTTTAATATGGTATCAGAGCCATAGACAGCTTCCATAATTCTGATCTCTGTTTATAGCTTGATCGATCATGGCAGAAAGCACATTTCAAAATTCTCCTAATCAAAATTCATCTACATCAGTGAGTAATTCCACCATTGATGATATCTCTAGTCCTTATTATCTTCATCATTCGGATAACCCTGGACTAGTTCTGGTTTTGCAGCAATTGACTGGCGAAAATTATACTTCATGGAGTCGAGCCATGACCATAGCTTTATCTGTGAAGAATAAATTCGGATTTGTTGATGGATCTATTCTTCGACCTACATGTAATACTGAATTGCTCAATTCATGGATCCGTAACAACAATATTATTATCTCTTTGATCCTTAATTCTATGTCAAAAGATATATCAGCGAGCATTATCTACACACAATTTGCCTATGAGATTTGAAGTGATCTCAAAGAGAGGTTTCAGCAGAGGAATGGCCCTCGAATATTTCAATTGAGGCGTGAATTAATGAATCATACCCAAAGACAACTATCTGTTACTGCTTATTTCACCAAACTTAAGAGCATATGGGGGGAATTAAGCAATTACAGGCCATCATGTTCTTGTGGAAAGTGTCATTGTGATGGAAATAAGAAGTTAGTGGAGCATCACCAGATGGAGTATGTTATGTCTTTTCTAATGGGACTGAACGATTCCTATGCCCAGGTCAGAGGACAGCTTCTGCTAATGGAGCCAATTCCACCAATAAACAAGGTTTTCTCACTAATTTCACAGGAGGAACACCAAAGACCTATCAATTTGGTTGCTGGTACTAATGATTCATTGGCATTTTAGGTTCGAAATGATGTAAGGAAGTCAACTATGGGGCAAACTTACAACAAGATTCAGAGGAAGGAAAGGCCAATTTGTACATATTGTGGATATGGAGGTCACACTGTTGATAAATGTTACAAACTCCATGGGTTTCCACCGGGATACAAGCCAAAGCAGAAATTTAATTCCAGCAAACAATCAGGTTATTCTTCACATCCTAACAATAATGCTGTTACTAATCAAATCTCTGGTTCTATTCCTGATGAAAATCATGGTACCATTGGGAACTTCATGCAAACTCTTAACCCTAAACAATATCAACATCTGATGAATATGTTGAGTACACACCTTACTTCAGCAAAAGCACGAGGTGAAGGAGAAAATGAGGATCACGTGTGAGGTACTTGTTTGTCAATTTCCAATAATGCAATCTTCAATTATGCTGAATATTGGGTGTTGGATTCTGGGGAAACTAGCCATGTTTGTTTCAGACATACATGTTTTCAGAGTTTAAGAGCTGTCCAGAATGCCTATATTACTTTACCTAATCATACCAAAATTTCTGTACATTTTGTTGGAAATGTTATACTCAGTTCTGAATTGATATTTGAGGATGTGTTATTTGTGCCTCAGTTTAAATTCAATCTGATGTCCATAAGTGCTTTAACCAGAAAGCTATCTATAAGCATCAGATTTTCTACTGATCGTTGTGAAATTCAGGACCTATGCAGATCGATGATGATTGGCAGGGGTAGAAGAATTGAAGGCATTTGTAATTTTTCCAGAATTGATTGTAATTCTGCTATGGTGAAAAATGTAGATTCTTCTATTGTATGGCATAATAGACTAGGCCATTTATCCTAGAAATGTCTGGATTGCTTGAGAAATCAATTACGTTATAAGAGTGATAAGAAAAACGAGGCTCCATGGTCCATATGTCCATTGGCTAAACAGAAGCTTTTGTCATTTGTTTCACATAATCATCTATCATCAAATGCATTTGACCTTATTCATGCTGATATATGGGGTCCCTATAGTACTCCAACACGTGATGGACATAGATATTTCCTCACTATAGTTGATGACTGTACCAGATTTACTTGTGTATATCTTTTGAAGCAAAAATCAGATGTACTCATAGTTATTCCCAAGTTTTTCAGTCTGATTGAAACACAGTTTAACAAATTTATAAAAAGGTTCAGGTCTGACAATGCTCCTGAGTTACAATTCAAAGAGTTCTTCAGTTCAAAAGGTGTGTTACATCAGTTCTCTTGTGTAGAACGTCCTGAACAGAATTCAGTAGTAGAAAGGAAGCATCAGCATTTACTAAATGCTGCCAGAGCATTATTTTTTCACTCCAAAATTCCCATTTAGTTCTGGGGAGATTGTGTTCTCATAGCCACTTACCTCATTAATCGAACCCCATCACTAGTTATACAAAATCAGACACCCCTTCAGCTACTTTATGAAACTGCAGTTGACTATAATTTCATTAAAAGTGATTGGCTGCCTTTGTTTTGTCTCCACCATTACCTCACATCGTCTGAAGTTTCAACCTCGTGCTAGGGCATGTGTTTTTATTGGATACTACCCTGGTATCAAAGGATATAAAATCTATGACATTATTTCCAAAACCATCTCCATATCTAGAGATGTGGTTTTTCATGAATCTATTTTCCCTTTTCATTCCATATCATATCCTCATGATTTGATTGATAATTTTCCCAACCTTATATTACCTAAACCTGCATCTTATATAGCTCATCAACAGCTTATTGTTCACTCCAATATAGATTCTGCCATTACATACTCAGCACCATCTATTCCCAGTCCTCCTAGCAATTCTTCTCCTATTTCTTTCACCGATCCTCCTGATCAACAGAATCTTGGTCCCAGAAGATCATTGAGATCGAGGAAACCTCATTCTTATTTACAGGATTTCCACTGCAATCTTATGGCTGCAAACAAGAATCCCTTTTCTAACACCTCATCACCCTATCCCTTACATCATTACCTTGCTTATTCAAAGTCTTCAAACGCTCATAATTATCTTCTTTTCAATATTTCATCCAACCCTGAACCTCAGTTCTATCACCAGGCTGTGAGACATGATCATTGGAAGAAAGCCATGGCTTCTGAACTTGATGCAATGGAATTGAACAATACTTGGTCTATCACTATATTGCCTACACGAAAGCACACCATAGGTTGTAAATGGGTGTATGAGATCAAGTACAATTCTGATGGCAGCATTGACAGATATAAAGCCCGCTTGATGGCCAAAGGATATACTCAGCATGAGGGTTTAGATTTTATTGAAACTTTTTCTCCTGTTGCGAAAATGGTGACAGTGAAGATTCTTTTAGTTCCGGCTGCTATTAATCGCTGGCATCTAATCCAGTTAGATGTTAACAATGCTTTTCTCCATGGTGATTTATTTGAGGAAATTTATATGGATTTGCCATTGGGTTATTCACCCTGTATTATTTCTGGAAGAAAGGGAGAGCCTTTGGTTTGTAAGCTCCATAAGTCAATCTATGGTTTGAAGCAGGCATCCCGCTAGTGATTTTCGAAATTCTCTCATGCCCTTCTGCTGCATGGATTTCATCAATCCAAATCAGACTACTCCTTATTCACTAAAGGGCCTGGGAGTGATTTTGTGGCCTTATTGGTTTATGTGGATGACATAGTCATCACTGGTGCTAATCTGCAGGTCATTAACTCTTTTAAGTCTTTTCTCCACAGTCAATTTAAGCTTAAAGATCTTGGCAACCTTAAGTACTTTCTAGGATTGGAGATTGCAAGATCACAAAAGGGGATAGTTCTGTCACAGAGACATTATGCTCTTCAACTGCTTGAAGACACAGGTTTCCTTGCCTGCAAGCCATCTATTCTTCCCATAGATCCCAAAGTTCGTCTGAACTCCTTTGAGGGGGAGCTTCTGGATGATGATTCCTTGTATAGGCGACTTATTGGACGCTTGCTATACTTGACAATATCTAGACTTGATATTACATTTGCTGTCCATAAACTCAGTCAGTATGTATCTCAGCCACGGAAGCCTCACTTAACAGTTGTTCATTACTTGCTTCAGCATATTAAAGGGACTCCAGGACAAGGCCTTCTATTTCAAGCAGAATCCTCTTTACAGTTACGTGCATTTTCTGATGCAGATTGGGGATCTTACTTAGATTCAAGGAAATCAGTCACTGGTTTCTGTGTATTTCTTGGAGAATCTATGGTCTCTTGGAAAGCTAAGAAACAAACCACTGTGTCATGATCCTCTGCTGAAGCGGAATACCGTGCACTGGCCTCTACTGCTAGTGAGCTCCTGTGGATACATCAGCTTCTTCTGGATTTCCACATCACAATCACAGGTCCAACTTTACTATTTTGCGACAATCAAGCGGCAGTGCACATTGCAACCAATCCCATTTTTCACGAAAGAACCAAGCACATTGAGATAGATTGTCATTTCATAAGGGAGAAGCAATGATGGATCTGTTAAGTTGATGCCAATTCGTTCCAATCATCAACTCGCTGATATATTCACCAAGCCTTTGCCGGCTACTTCCTTATTTCAATTGTTATCCAAGATGGCTGTGATCAATTTACACATTCCATCTTGAGCGGGAGTTTCAGGATTATTTTGTAATTAGTCTTGGCGCCAAAATTAGTTTTAGATGATTAGCTGGCAAACTATATTTCCTGCCATTTTCCTTCTATTTATTGTAATCCCTGATTCATTTTGTGAATAAGATTTTCAGATATTTTTCTCCCAATTCTTGACTTTTGTCTTTAATAGATCTCGAAACAATTTGGATGCAGTTTCTGGATTGGTGAAAGAGGCACTTGGACCTCGTGATTTCAGATTCTTCATTGGATATGCAGGGTGGAAGCTGGACCAATCGAGAGAGGAGATTGAATCTGATTGCTGGTATGTTGCTGCATGTAGTGCGAACTTGATTTTTGGGCGTTCACAAAATTCTGACGGCTTGTGGGAAAACATTCTTCAATGAATGGGTGGTCACTACTCAGAATTGAGCAGCAAGCCTAAGCAAGATCTCTAGTTCTGAGTCAAGGACATAACATCAAGAATCATCCGTATGCTCAAATGTTAAACTAGTGTACAGGATTTAGCATAGGCTTATTATCAATAGATTTTTTGTCATTTCTTTTACATTTATATAAATAAGTTTGCTACCGATAAATGCATGTATTGAACTTACATTGATCTTCTGAAGAAAGAGTTTCTCTTTATACACACTTGCAATCCCCATCTAGTTCTATACCCTTGCATAATAATCCATGGTTCCGTCCAGATTGTATACTGAAACTGCTGTTTCTAAATTGTTAATATCAGCAGTCATGAAAGAAAATGAATTTGCATTGTACACGCACAATATAACCAAGACTGAGCAACTTCTTCAAACTATACAATATGGAAATTCCCTGCCCGAAAGGTACAATTCCACTTACAAAAGGTCACCCTGTACTCTATTATCAACTTGAGAAGTACATCTGCAAATTGAAATCTAAGAGCCCTTAGTTTAAAACTAAACCACATTTTCAGCTCCTTCTGCCACCTATCGAGAAATGCATGTCCAATGCCAGCAACAAGAGATGTAACCAATTATATTCGTTTCCAAACGAGGGGGAGTAATACATCGTGTTTAGCGGTGCTCCTTTTCTTCCTTCCACAAGTTGGACTACTCATAGCAGTTTTTTTTGGTCATGACCTTGTCTAGACGTGCTTTGCGAACTGCCTCTTGAATTTGTCTCTCATGTTCTTTTAGCATGTCTTCCATGTTTCCACCTGGAGGTATCAATGGTCCAGAGCAAAGGATCCTGCTCCTCTTTGGTACATAACTCTGAAAATACACCAGTCAATTCTAAAAATATACAAGAGCCAGCTACCACAACCAAAATATGACAATAATGGTTGTTGATCAGTTTACTACTGACCAACCATTAGTATAGAATCTATGGATCCTCGGCCAAGAGAGAAATATGGATAATACTACATTTTAGTATTAGGTTGCTTATGGTCAGAAATGAAGAACAAAGCTTTATAAAGTTTATGATTTGCATCATTTTAATTGAAATTTTCCTTTAAAGACCATCAAGAAAATTAGAAAGAGTGCATTAAGATATGTTAAGAAACAGTTTTGATGCAGCTACATGTGAATTCAACGTTCAAATTATGTCTAGCAAATAGGGCAAGGAAATGAAACCAGACAGTTTTGAGAACATACTAATGAGTCATTATTAGATGTTCCATCAGCACCCCTTGAATGATGGAATGAGTCTACTATTGATGGACGCATTTGCGAACCTTGTCTTGTCAACTCTCCAACATGTTGAGATGAACAAGTCCGCTCTGGGAACATATGACTAGCATCATCCATCATCCTTTTATTCTGCGAGCATCCTACTGCATTAGGATGAATCATTGAATTAGAATGAGAATAACCATTTCTCAGATTTCCTCTCGGTGGCTCGATTGGGAAGCCAGATCCACTGTCCTCCTGTAAATTGTACTTCACACTGGTGCTTTTATTTGATTGTCCCTGTTTTGTTCAGAATAATTATGAGAATTTTATAGGGAAAAAATGACGGAGAAGAAGCATTAAAAAAATAGATGAACCTGTCCCTCTGGTTGTGCCTTCGATTTTCTTGAATTATTCCTAATAGATTCAGCTCCACCTCCTTTTACACACTCAGTTTTTCGCCTGAAATAAGACAGTAAACACTTTGTAAATTATTCATATGGTTTATGTAGTCCAGAGCACAGTCTGGAATCATTCCATGAATATAAAATATCCTTGTGATTAATAAATTACTCATACTTTGCCACAAGTGACAAATGTTCTGAAGTCATATAGCAATAATAGTGATTAAAGCAGACAATAATATCATAATAACCAAATGACGTGACGAATAAATTATGAATTGATAATAGTTTGCGAAAGCCATTGGGAACTATTGCTTTATATGGAAGCACCATAAGGTGACTTTTTTGCCTCTTGAAGATGGAATTTTACCTAAAATTTTTAAATTTCATAATATATAACTACTGATAACATGATAGGACACAAGAACTTTCGCAGAAATTATATGGGTTATATTATCTGAGAAAAACATTGTTGATATAATGGAAATCCCAAAATTTTGAGTTAGAAAGTAGTAGAGTTGTGGCATAAAAATATTTGATTGCTCACCTTCTCGCTTCCTCTTCACGTAGCTTGGCATCATATTCTTTACTTGGAGAATACTTAGGTAAACTAGATGGATCACAGGGAAGAGGCTTTGTTGTAAAGAACTGAAAATTAAACATACAGTAACAAATCATCATTGAAACTAGTGAGAAAGTAGTACAAATCAAACGTGATGAATCACACTATCAACATAAGTTTTGTAGCTTCAATTGTGCTTGCACACATGCCGGCAGATTAATTAAAGGAAAGGGAAGTTCCTAATTCTAGTTCCAAAGAGCCAAGCAAGAAAATTACCTCACTTTTGAGTGCTGAAGAAGCTGTACCCCTATCCTCTGGTTCTACCGAGAGGAGTACATCTACAAGAGCCAAAGCTGATGAAGGGAAGTCCTTGAACATATCAGAAACACAGCGTCTATATGGATGCTGTGGCTTAAAACTAGTAGCATGTGGTAATTTTGATTTCTTCCAGTATTTCTCAGAAGGTGAACCACATAGCTTGAATATCTTGTGCATTTGCTCCACCTGAAACATATTTTTCATAATTTTACATAGTGAAGATTGTTAGAGCAATCGACTTTATCTGATGAGCAATCAACGTTATGTGATCCACAACAAAAATTGTTTAGTGTAAAACCTTTTATCTTAAAGTTGGTCCAAAAAAGAAAGTACTAGAGTGTATATACGAGTCAAGTTAAATACAAAAGCCAAAGGTAATACCTCTGTTCTTCCAGGCATAATAGGCTTCCCAGCAAACAATTCAGCAAGGATGCAGCCAGCACTCCACATATCAATTGCAACTCCATACTCTGTTGCACCTAACAAAAGTTCAGGAGCTCTGTACCATAGAGTTACGACACGACTTGTTAACGGCTGCTTTTGATCAGGCTTAAAGAAATTAGCCAAGCCAAAGTCTCCAATCTTCAGAATTCCCTTGTTGTCAACTAGAAGATTCGAAGCCTTGATATCTCGATGAAGTATGCCATGATTGTGGCAGTGTTCTAGCCCGCAAAGCAATTGCTGCATATAACATTTAATCTGCAATTGCAGTTCACAAGGGTCATATAATATATGAACTCTTGATATTGTGATAGTGTTTTGAAAAGAAAGAAAATTTCCAGAGCCACATTACCCATTCAACAACTCCAACAACATGGGGGGGGCGGGGG
>CADEPE010033845.1:0-10442 GCA_902829205.1 Fraxinus paxiana | reverse complement strand
TTTAAAGAGTCAACATTTAAAATCATGCTCCAAGAGACTCTTTAAATTAACATTTTAATTTAGAGAGTGGGTTTGACTCTCCAAATTTGGAGAGCCAAACTCACTCTCTATAATTAAATGCATTCAAAATGTTTCAATTTTCAATGTAGGAAAACAATAAAATAACTTAAAGAAAAGCTAGTTAAAATAAAAGATAAAGAAAAACAATAATTATTTTTTGGGAGTAGTAAAATTAAGTGTTAAATATAAAGAGTTTTTTGGAGTACTTCAAAATTTTAACTCTCTAAATTTATAGATACTCTCCAATTGATGGAATATACTCTTTAAAAATAAAGTGTCTCTTGGAGATGCTCTGAGAAAGTTCTTTGCTCTTGCTGATGTGATAGTATTGTCTTAATTGTACATTCTTGAAGAAAATACATATGAGTCATCATCCTCTATAATGGCCATTATTTTTTTTATTTTTTTTTAATCTCAGTCAAATTTCGCAACACTGGACGAGAAAACTGGAGTAGTTGTTAGCAGGAGGGCTGATAGGCACTTTGAAGAGGAAGGGCCTATTCTCTGTGCAGCATTGGATGGAATGAAGCTGCCATCTTTTCCTGAGCATGAAGTTAGAGTCAGGTGCTTCCAGTTGCAATATCTTTTGCTTGTTGAGTGATTGATGCGACTGCAGAAACTATTTATAAACTTTAAGTTTTTAAACCGTTAATTATTTTGAGAGGGTCAAATGAATTGAACAAGTTGCTTTTGTCCTTGGTCTAAGTTGAACTTACAAATGCTTATTTTGCCCATAAGATTTAGCCCCTGTTTGGGCTCCATTTTATCCAAAATGCATTTTTTTTCTCGTATTTTTAACCACATATTCTCCAATAAAATAATGGTAGACGTAAAATCAAAATTTTTCCTTCTTTTGTAACCATACATTCTTCAAAAAAAAACACTATTCCAAAATACATTTTTCCCCAAAAACACATTTTAATGGTGCCCAAACACCATCTTAGCTTATTATATTAATTGTCTTGTTTAGGTACGCAACAGAGCATAGATGTGGAGTGGTTGTGAAAGGACCAAACTTAAGTGGAAACATATCAGGAACAGATCCATTGAAGGATAATCGCTTACTTCTTCAAGCTGAAGCCCTTGATGATTCTAATGAAGCAAAGCACACAGCTGCAGTTGTTAATGAATTATCGAAGGAGATTACTCGCATTTTAGTTGCTCACCCAGTAAATGCGAAAAGGGCAGCAGAAGGAAAGAATATTGCAAATGTTGTCCTTTTGCGAGGTTGTGGCATTCGAATCGAGGTAAACTTTTGTAGTAATTAGTAATTTCTCTCTTCCTCTCTCCTCTGGAGACAATTCATATAGGTGTTAAACGCGGAAACAGTTAGCAATCGATTTATCGCATATAACAACCAACCAGAGCAAGAATATAAAAGAAAGAACACCAGAGATTGTTCCCGGGTTCGAACAATCCTACATCCCAGGAGCTCCACAATATATGGATGCTCATCTGCACAAAATCATCAAATGCCTCAAGGATGTACAATAGTTCAAATAGATCTCTCAACATCAACGAGACCGTTGAACAAGACTTTCACAACTCTCTCTATCAAACTCTTCACTCCAACCTATGATCAACACATTATCTGTTCAATATTACACTTAGTAAACTCAAGAACACTCTGTTCTAATGGCTAAAATGAATGATCACCCCAGAGATGAAACCCTAGAATACAGAGAGAAAAGAGACTCAAATGGCACAAACTATATAGATACACTCTTGCCCTAATTACACAAGAAGGGGGGACTCAAGACTCAAGAGGCTAAGCAATCTGTACCATTGAAAACAAGGGACAAGATTGAGCCACGTAGCAAAAATGTATTCCAGCCTTTAAGCCCATAGTCACATTTTAGAAACATGATTTTATCCTTAATCCTGTATCGCTGCCTATTCTACAACAGTAGGCACCCGATTTTCTGTTTTATTATGTGATGGAATATGTTTTTCTTAAATTTCTGAATTATCATGGCATATTAGGTTCCTCAATTTGAGAAGGTCCATGGGCTGCGGCCATGCATGGTGGCTCCTACCAAAATTATAGCTGGATTGGGTTTGTCTCTGGGTATTGATATTCTAGAAGCTCCAGGAGCAACAGGGGACTACAGAACACTATTAAGTTCGAAAGCAACTGCCATAGCCAGGGCACTTTCAGCTCCTCTGCAATCTTGCCCCAGCGTTTTTGTACCTGGGGAGGACGAACACAAACCTGGTCAAGCTGATGGCTATGATTTTGGGTTCCTTCACATCAAGGTGTTGATCTCTCTCTGTGTGTTCGCTCGCGCAAAGTTCAAATATACTTTAAAGGATGGCCCTCTGCATGTGAACTAGTTATACATTTTATCATTTTTTATTGCATTTGGGGTCTCAATGTGCATTATTGTTCGTGAACTTAACTTCATAAAGGAAATTCCAGAGAATTTTCCTCTTGTAAAGATAATCCTGTAAACTCTGCTACTATTTGACATTTACACCTTTTTTACTTATCATTATAGCCTGTGAAACACTCGCTGAGATGAATAATTGTTACTTTTTTGTCTCGGAATCAACCACCTTGAATTTTCATTTATACCAAACTAACTACTTACATTTATTTATATGCATTAGATTTGTACGAGTATTTGACGTTCTAAGCATTTTCATTATTGGCGGCAGGCAATAGATGACGCAGGCCATGATAAAGCTAGCATGTTCAAAGCCAAAGGATTAGAAGCTGTTGATCGAGCTATCGGACAGCTGGCTAGGCTCCTTTGGGAAGCAGAAACAACAGGGGCATTTCAATATTACCTTTGTGTCACCGGGGATCACTCTACTCCAGTTGAATATGGTGACCACAGCTTTGAACCCGTCCCATTTGCATTGTGCAGTTTAAAAGACTTTGTTGCCGCTGTGGGCAGTGACTCGGTTCTTTCTACTCCCCTCGACCCATTTCCACTTCCAACAATCCAAGCTGGCCAAGAATTTGTAGACGATTTGCTGAAGCAAGAAGAGGAACGAAACAAACATTCAGAAGCTTTCAAAGGCGACACTGTATTTGAGTTCAATGAGATCACAGCAGCAAGAGGCTGTCTTGGACGATTTGCTGGGAGCGAAATGATGGGAATTATAAAGGCATTTCTTAAGCTCGAATCCTGAGAAGCTTTTGTACCAAATTTTGTGGTTAGTTTCTGCTTCAGATCAAGAATAATAATATGTGGTTAAGGTATTTTTAACTGACAAATACCTTTGTCAAGTTGTCTAATTTTGGAGATTCTTATAATAAAAAGAGTTTCCTTCTTAATTAACCAAAGATGCCATGAATAGTAATTTTGTATTTCATCTTCTGTAAATTAGTAGAAATTTCTGTTTATTTCGTATTTTATTTCTAAAGTTGAGGACTAATTGCGGAAATAAAAAGAAAGGTTTGGGACCAATTCATTTTTAGTTGGGATTGACATGCTACTAAAAGTATAGGTCAGGTACCAATATGCAATTTTGAAAATGCATGTGGAACTCCTGTGCTTCTAGACTTACACGTGATATCCTATAAAAATGAGTTCTATTGATACAATTATAAGGGCGTGTTCGGTAGAGATTAAAATTGGATTAAAATTAAAAACTAGCCGTTGTTGACTTTTATTAGACGAGTAGGACTCAATAACAATTATATTTTCAATTTTAATTGGATTTTGAGTTATACCAAACATGCTCTCGAGTCTCGTGGTTTTATTGTATTACTTTATTGGTCCCCATACTTCACACGTTATTAATAGTTAGTCCTTTAACTTAACATTAGTTGATAATCCGAATGACGGAAATGATGAGTTTACAAACGGAATCGTTAAATTTCGTTCAATGCATCATTTAATAACATAATTGGTCCCTGAAATATACAAATTGCCTCAGTAGGTCCCCTAACCAATAACAACATAATGATTTGTCCTTCAACTTAACGTCATGAACCATGTCAGTCCTTTCATTTGCATATGCCATTCCATAACGAAAATGACGTTGGTCGACGGAATTACTTTGTTTTGTCCTACTCATCATCTACCTCGACAAAAAAAATAAGATATAAAATGGTAAAAATTTCTCCAATTCATAGAAATTGCTTTTGAGTACAGTAGAAGGGTTATCGTACCATGGTAAGAGCATTTCAATGCATTCCATTAATTACCATTTAGAGCTTCTTCACATTCCATGGATTGCAATTTAGGTAGCATCTATAGAAAGACTTCCAATTATGCGACATTAATGTCTAAGCGTACCCAATGCTAATATAGACTGCATTTAAAAACTGTCTCATAGGCGAAAATGAAAATGTCTACAAAAGTTTCTTTTCAATGTAACATGCCTAGGACTATGTCTAGCTTACGTGGCAAGCAAAAAAAAAAAAAAAATAGACATTGTGAATAGATTCATCTAAATGTGGAGACTCTTCTAAAGGGATCAATAATTAAGCTAAATTTAACATTTCTCTCTCATTCTCTCCATTTCTACCTCGTTTCTTAGTTTTTCTCCCATGTTTTCTCTCTTGTTAAATATAAATTAGAAATGTATTTTGAATTTAATCATTTATTCATGGATAAATCAATTTGTACATAATACCTCATATCGAATTGTTTACCTCCTCTTACATGTACGCAGGCCCCGTGTGAATAAAAAAATCCCAAGATGTGGTCCTCACCCCGTATTGTGAGTAGTAGGTAATGGATTATGTAAAAAAATTCGGTACATATAGCATGACCCTTCATTCATTAGACATCAATGCCACGTAAAGCGGAAGTATTTATGTTTACATGCCACCTAGATGGCAGTCTATGGAATGCAATAGAGATGCTCTTAAGTTCCGGGTAAATAGAAAGACTTTCAATTTACGTGGTATTGATGTCTAATGAATAAACTTAAATTTCAAATTTCATCTCTAATGAATTATTCAAAATTTACCTCTAAATTACATTTAATAGGAGAAATATGAGAGTGAAAACTAAGAAACAAGAGTGACAGAGAGAAATATTGTATCTTGCTAACTCACGTCGTCTAAAAGAGCCTTTACATCTAACTCAATATTTTGTTTGTTCTCTGATATTATGTAGCCAACAGTGACACCAGTTAGTTATCAGTATTTTAGCCGGGAACCGTAGGATATTCTCGTGAGACGTCGACTCTGCCAGATTCAATGTGTTCATTCTTACTGTTTGGCCAAGGAGATAACAAGGTGGATTCAAATGGATTGAGCTTTTCAGTGCACTTGGATTTAGATTGAAGGCATTGACTGTTGTACTGTATTTTTAAACTTCTGTTTTTCTATTAAAAATAGCTTCATCTGTGAAAATTTCATGACATTTGAGGTCTTAAAGCTTGGAATTGTTGTGCTGACTATGCTATTAATCGACATTGCGTATATTTTAAAAAAGAATCCTCGAGTCTTTAGATTGTCGTGTTTTCTTATATTTGACATGGGATAACTACTAATATCCGTCATGATCCCACCAACACGAAGAATTTTCCATCGAAAGGAAAACATACCTATACATTATAGCATGTTTGTGTGCAATTATTCTAAAAAATAAGCTTATGTTTAACACACAAAATTAGCTAGAACCTAGAAGATTGATTGCCTCATTATAAATTCGTGTGAGCAACTATACTATTGAATTGTCACATTTGCTTTTAAATATAAGTGAAGCAATTCAAATTTGAGCCCAATTATAATACAATAATTCTATTTGTACCAAAAAGTTTGACAACTTTTTTGACAAAACGCCACAATAGAGGCCTCTATTGTGACGTTTTGTCAAAAATGTTGTCAAACTTTTTGATACAAATAGCATTGTTCATTAAAATAACTTCTCAGTCTCTCACTCATAGTTTGACAATTCATAAAAGTAAGTATTAAAGGTGAGTGTGTAACAAGTTCAATCTCTTTATATTGTCTTTCACTACTTAAGAGTGCAACATTACTCTACGTCGTCTAGTATCATGACATTTGTATTGCTTTCGAACTACCTCAATTTCACAGTTCAAGTTGCTCCGATATTGCTCTTTGTTACTTGATGAATCATTTTTGCCTTTTTTTCCCTCTGAATACTAAAATGTTTCGGTTTGCTAGGTTGTCAAAGTCTAGGGATGGCAAAAATACCTCTATCTGTTCTGCACTGAATCTTATTTTTATATTTAAATCGTAATTGAAAAATAAGAAAATAATATTAAAAATTAAAAAACAAATAAGTAAGACGGAAATTGTGAATTTTATAATAACTTTGTAGTCCCTGCCTCGTTCCCACCCCCACCTCTCAAAAATCTGACAGGATGGAGGACAAGAATGGTCATCCTAATAGTACCCCACACTGTTGTCATCCCTAATAAAGATTGATACCCATAGCACATGGAGGTGGTGGAGAAAAAGAGAATATACTCAAATCTATACATCTACTATTGATTCATTGAACATTCCCTAACTTGTGTCTTGTGAGAGTTCTTGCAGAGTAAAAAGAGATCCACATCATTGCTAGTAAGTTTCCAGTATCAACATTTGCACACAATTTTTATTGATCAATATATAGTTAGATGTATAGTTTCTCTTATGAAAAGTCTGAATGGTAGTGTACTTGCAGAACGAATTATACATATTGAGATCCAAAAAAAAACCCAATTTCATGACTATTTTATTAAATATTCTTGGAAAAGGACTTTTCTAATGGGAAAAAAACCCCCAATTTCGCTATCTATCTTTGATTATATATGTGAAACTACAATATTTTAGTCTTTAGAAGTATAACATATTGAAAAGAGAACATACTAATTTTTCATCAAATATTTAATACGTGTCAGATGTTCACAGACAAATTACTACGAGACTTGAACTCAAAACATTATCTACTATGAGCATATCGAATCAACTCATACAAAAGTTAAAATCGTTAAAGAAGAGACATTATCTAAATTTAATCTTCAAGAGTATAGTAGATGGACTAAATATAGCAAATCCATGAGTGGTTTATTGTAGCCGACCTCATTAATTTATAATATATTTTTCTCTCTCTTTTTTTTAACCATACATTCTTCAATAAAATAATATTATGCAGAAATTAAAAAAAAAATTCATTCTTATTTAACCACACATTTTAATGAGATAATAAAGTAGATCAAACGAGGCCTAATTAGTGTTTGGAAATTAATTTCTAAAAGATTTTTCTCCTTCCTCTTCAACTAAAAATAATAATTTTATAAAATTAATAAAATGATTTAAAAGTATATTTTGAATCTTAAAAGTTTATTTTGACTTCTCAAAAATCATGTTAAACGAGCCGTAATTTCTTTTCCACTATTATTATCAACTTTTCTTAGGCTAGCGATTCTCATTTCACATACCTTTTTCACCTTTGAATTTATTTATTTTTTTCTAAATTCTATTTGTAACTTTATGTTCTTTATGACCCATCATTTGTCTTCTAATTGCATCTAATCTAGTCGACATGAGGATACTACTTGTACCTTTATTTGATTTGATATTGGACAATATTTTTACCTATTATTAACTCAAAGTTGCCATGAAAGTCTACTTCATGTCCTAACGAAATTATTCACATCTATACCAACTTTTTCTTTTTCCTTTTTGCTTTGCTTATGCTTAATCATATTTAACTGTACATATCTTTATGACTCACCACTTTTCTTATCCTAATTGCATTTGAATCTATCTAGTGATGACAAAAAAATTCGTCCCGTCCCTTCCCTTTCTTTCTCGGCGCTGCCCCGCCCTGCCTCGAGGGTTGGTGGGACGGGACGGGGAGGGGGTGCTCCACCCCGAAGTGTCCCGAACCCGTCCCGTTAAGAATAAAAAAATAATTAACTACAAGTTAAAAAAAAATTAGTTAATTGAAAATTTTTTGAAAAAGAAAATTAAAAAAATTAAAAGGAGCGGGAAACGGGACAAGCTCGCGCCTCGAACTCGCCCTGTCCCATCTAAGGTGGGGCGGGATGGGGGTGCCCCGCCCCGTTGCCATCTCTAAATCTATCTCACACGAGGATATACATTACTTTTACCTTTTGTTTTAGTTGGTGATATTTTATTGTCTTTTTTTTATCTATCAATTATAAGTTGTCATATGAACATGTAAAAATGAGTAGTATAACAAGCGCACAAATCTCGATGTTAAACAATAACATATTAATTAATTAGTCTCGCTCTCTATATATTTGAAGTCGATTACGTGAATTTTTTTCCATTTTATTTACTAGAAGATCCAATATCATATGCCGAACTCGTCTTAATATTTGATAGCGTGGACCACATCGAATATTGTGAGTATTAGAAAATGTAAGGCACGGTGCTATGGTCAATGATCCTTAGATTTGGTATGCGACAATTAGATTAACATTGGAGCTCTTTATCAACGGATACCTGTCCTTTTTCTTAGGTTTTTTTATGGTAACCAAAAGATTAATCACAATAGATCATTTGTATCCTTTGTTTTACAACATTTTTATTACACAAGAGTTAATTGTGAATAATTTCCACATAGTGGTGGCAATAGAGTCGAGTCGGGTCGTCGGCTCGTCTAGTCAAAATGAGCCACGAGTCGCTCGTTTGACGAGCCCGAGCACAAGTCGAGCTCAGCTCATTTTTTTTATGAATGCTCGTGGGCTCGTCCAAAATCGAATTTTTTTTTTTCGTGGGGCGAGCTCTAAACTCAGCTCGTTTGTCAACGAGCCACGAGCTTGGCTCGTGTTTGCGAGTAAGGGCCGAGTCGAGCCGGCTCGGCCCTTTGCCATCCCTATTCCCACGAGAGGCATATCCAAAATTCAAGTGAGTTAGGACGGCGTCAATGACTATAATAACAAGAAAGTATCCTTATGTATAAAGATAATCAATTCCATCATTGTGCTCGGACTCTATTATGAATTTCTGACCACATTCTTCATAGGGCCCTCTTATATATAAATGCACTAAAACTCTTTTAACTTTATTGGCCTCTTACTAATTTATGTTTCATTCTCTCTCCTTCACAGGACCACTACCCCCACACCAATACCATGTGTGTATATGTGATACTCTAAAAACCTAGAGGTCTTTCTGAAATGAGTCTAACTGAATATCTAAGAATGGGATTAGTTAATGAATAATGATAGTGGTGAATCCTAGCGCAGGCGAGCACGTACGGCCGCTACTCATTTTTTTCTCGACGGAGTCAGCACGGGCGATCGCCCTGGTTCGGGTATTGACTCCGCCCCTGATTCCAACCATATGTTTTAGCTAGATAGAGGGACCGGTCATCTGTTTATGTAAGCATGCCCAGAGTCATATTTGATACGGTGAAGTGGATAAAATAAGAGAAACTAACACACGTAAACACCTCTGATCTTGTTTCTTGTGCGGTAGTCCGAATTAGAGGTTTTCTGGCAAAATATTTAAAACAAAAACCCAATGTAAGAAGTTTGCATAACTCTACTCTTAGGTTCGTAAAACTGGACTAAACAAAATGGAAAAATACCAAAGAGTACCACATACTCAATTCTAACACGAAGTACTAAAATTATCTTAAACTACTGAAGATGTCACAAACTATAGTACTTGGGAAAACAAAAGAAGTATTTTAACTTGATACGGGATTCAAACTAATCCTATAATTAACAGGAATTAAAAAGCATAACTTCTGGTCTTTGGTGAATCTGCAATTCTGAGAGTTTCTTGAATGAGCTTTCGAGCCTTTCTGCTTCTTATTTCTATTCTCATGCTCTCACTCTTTTCAATCTTGTCATATGATTTCTTCATCTTCATACACCTCATCACTTTCGACTTCAAGCTCCCCACCAACCTTTCAAGCCCCATAATCTGAATACTTCAATACTCGTGAAAAGAAGTAAAATTCCTTAGAGAGAGAGAGAGAGGAGCTTGAGAAGAACCAAGTGTGAGATAATATGAATGGATAATTGTGTTTATATCAGATGTTTGGCTAAGCTTAAAAAAAGAAAAAAAAAAGTTTCTTTTCAATAAATACGTATAACATTGTTGACACTCTAAAAATGTAGCCCAAGAATAAAGGCCCAAGATGAGAGGTCCAATCGAGGAACCCAGGATAAAGACCTAATAGGAATCAATTTAAATACCCAAGGTGAGAAGCCCAATTGGGGGGTCTAAGATAAAGGCTTAGGTAATAGAAGCCCAAGGATAAAGAAGCGACATCGCCCAAGCTTGCAGAACGCACAGAGGCTGAGCGAATGAAAGACCATGCAATCGCCCAGAGTAATAATCCAGTTATCGCCCAAACCTTCGAAGTCGCCCATGATGAAATAAATTTGAAGCATTATGGCCAACTAATCCAGCGGTTATGGAAGCAGTTATTAAACTGATTCGACATGCCCCAAGACTTGAAGATAGACAGTTAAAAGGCAAG
>CADEPE010033760.1:0-14223 GCA_902829205.1 Fraxinus paxiana | reverse complement strand
GATGGAAAAGTTATTGATATGATGGAAAATATTATTTTATTGAAAAATATGTGGTTGAAAATGAGGAGAAGAATGAAAATGAAAATTTTAATGTGTACCAAATATGGGTTTGATCAGACATCGAAAGTTGCAACAAAATCCTTGGAGATGCCCTCTATAAATTAGAGGACCAATAAGTGGGTAAGTAACTTTTTGGGCCTTTCAATCTATGGCCTAAAAGTTGAAAAAAACTTAATTATTAATTTTTTGGCTTTTCAATCTAATTGACCTAAAAATTGAAAACTTTATGTAGTGTAAAAAATAATAATAATAATAATAATGCGCACCAATGCGCCTATGCGAGCCTAGATGTGCCTTAAAGCGGTCAACACTTCTGTTGACTGCTAAATTAGCGCATAAGTCTCGGTCAACACTTTCGTTGAATGCTAAATTATCGCATAGGTCCAAGGCATGAAGTTTTTGCCACTCCTCGCGCCTTGGTGGTGCCATTTAGAACATTGGCTTTGAGTTAAAGGAAATATACCCTTAGTCATTGTTTTGAGCCTCATTTTATCAAAAACTCATTTTCAACCAAACATTCTCCAATAAAGTAATATTACACGTAAATTGAAAACTTTTTCTTCATTTTTAATCACACATTCTCCAAAAATTATTATTCAAAAATGCATTTTTCTCTCAAAATGTAGCTCAAACAAGGGTTTAATATGATCATATTACTAAAAAGACACTAAAATGGGTGTGTATCACATTAGAATAGATCAAATAAGAGATAAGGATATACGTCAATAGACAATAACTACGAGTAGAGTAAAACTTCAATGGGATGATCCTATATGCACATGTGGTAGGACCGTCCACTTAAATCGCGACATCTCGGACCTCGGGCAGCTTAAATCGTGACACCTAGACATCCAAGGTGGTAATAGAAATAAAGTGGGTATGCGATGCCGAGGGGTCATGATTTGAGTGGCAAGTCCTAGGTGTCATGATTTGAATGGACAATCCTACCATGTGCATGTATAGAACTATTCTACCGAAGCTTCTCTCCTAGTGGTGACATGTAGATGGTTGGGTATGTCTTATGTAGATTCTCTAAGAAACTCTTATTAGCAGTAGTGGTGCAACCACAATGAAATATGTTCAAGGAAAGGGCAAGTGGACACAAAATGGACACAATGCGATTGTAGATATTTGATTTTATCGGATATTTCACTGAGAGCAGTGGTGGAAAATTATCAAGAATAGGTCTTAGTCAGTTTTAAAAAAAGAAAAAGTAGAATAGACCTTAGTCGTTCTGTAGTGCGTGAGCATGAAGTTGAGGGGGGTTGCACTGCTATTTGTGTTAATATGCTGATTGGTACTATCAAGGTACCTGGTTTTAGAGCATTGTGAGAGTTTTGTGGAATTTAATATAGTCTTATGTTTGGCTTCCATTTTTTCAAAACTTATTTTCAATCACTCATTTTCCCATAAAATAATTTTAAACGCAAATTCAAAACTTTTTAACCATACATTCTCCTACAAAATACTATTCTAAAATGCATTTTGGTCCAAAAATGGGGCTCAAATAGGGGCAGTCTTTGAAAAGATGATCTATTATAGTTAGATAGTACTTTGGCTGTTGAAAATTTTATCTATAAATCTGCTATATGTGAAGAGGCTCTTTTAAGTAAAGCATATGGTAAAAAATTTATGCACAAACTTTGTGGTGAAGTCATACTATACTGCTAAACAAATCTTAAGCCCTTGTTGGTAGAGATTGTTTGAGAATAGATTTTGTGAATAGTGATTTTTGAAGAATGCATGGGTAAAACTATGGAAAAGATATAGGTAAATGTGTAGTTGAAAATGAGTTTGGGAAAAAAGAGTTTTGGAAAATAATGGCCTAACAAGGACTAAATATCAATTATACAATAGATCGTAAATGCTAAGCATTATGTTGATAGAACCATTCGAAAATGAACTCTATGTGCCTTATATGTAAACCAGTTCGGAAATAGATTTCCAAACATATTGAAGATTATGTTCAGATGACAATCCAAGATTCGTATTCGTACATCCATTTTAATGTTATTTATTTCTCATCCTTCTTTCCCCCAAGGACGTTTTTGATGAGAGGCAAGAGTTGACTGGTCCATTAACAGATTCTTATGGTTAGGAGTCTTCAATGATAAAATCCACCATATACTTTCACCTCATAAAACTTCAAATTCTTGTGATGTACGCTACGATCTTTTTTCTCTTAGTAGTTCATAGAACAGTTGTGGATATTCCACGAAAAGCTTGAATATGGAATTAGAGAAAGATGCTTTAGAGAAAGAGAGACAAAGTTGCTAAGTTTACCAGGTTTTTTGGGGTCATCTAAAATCCGCCCTCATCCCCCTCTCACCCCAAGCCAAAGCATGAATTATGGAACAGATTAGTCCTTTAAAGAGAGGGATAAAGATTTGAAGTTACCAGTTTTTGGTGTTACCTAAATCCCCAGGCCTTTTTTTTTTTTTTTTTGAAATGTAATGAAATACTAGTGTGTTGAGAAACTTCTTAATTTCACAACAATTTTGATGCAGGGAAAATGCCATTCGGCTTGAGGAGAAGGAGAAGATGGAAAAAGAACTGCGGAACCAAATTCTAGAGGATGCTGAAGAGTATAAAAAAAATTTCTACGAGAAAAGAAAGCTTGGTTTAGAGACGAACAAGACTGGTAACAGAGAGAAAGAAAAGGTTGTGTTATATATAGAGTTATACCCTTTCTTGATTCTTTTTCGTTTTAGTTTCTGATTAAAAAAAATTGTTGAATTCCTATACTGTAACAGTCTTTCCTGGCCAGCCTAGAAAAGTTCCATAAAGAAGCCGATAAACAATATTGGAAAGCCATAGCCGAGCTCATTCCTAACGAGGTACCCAATATTGAAAAGAAGGGGAAGAAGAAGGATAAAGACAAGAAGCCATCGATCACAGTCGTCCAAGGGCCGAAACCTGGCAAGCCTACCGAGCTTTCAAGGATGCGCCATATACTGGTGAAGCTGAAGCATAATCCCCCGCCTCACATGTTGCCACCACCTCCTGCTCCTCCCAAGGACGAGAAAGATGCTAAGGATGGAAAGACTGTCAAAAATGGAAAAGATGCAGAACCAAATGCAACCAAAGAAGCACCTGCCAAAGATTCTGCTGCCAGTAGTTCTCCACAGCCATCCGAAGAACTCACAGCCGCACCAGCCAACGATCAGCCTGCTAGCTAATTTTTTCTACTTTTGGTTGCTTACTCCTGCGATTCCTCTTTCCTTGTTTCATCCATTTTGCTGTGCTAGTTACTACCTAGAGTACAAACTTCGGCTGGTGACATTCATATGTTCGAGCTTTTACAAATGAAGTACATATTGTTGTGTACTAGTTATTGTTTGTTAAACATGTTCCTTTTTAATGATTTGACTTTCGATTAACTAAAAACTTAGGAAATGGAGTCAAATTTCTTCCCTTCAAAGGTGTTTCTTCCTGAGCTCAGCATCTCAATCCATGAACTGCTGAATAATGAAATATGGACACAATGGTATGGTATCTCATATATCGGAATTGGTTGGCTTTATGCTGATCGATTTGACTAGTTAAATTTTCTTAAAGGAAATTTAATTGCATGGTGTATTTTTCATAAACTGGGTTTTTAAGTGATCGAGATTAGTTCACTTCAACAAGAATTTAATCTAAACAGACACAACAGAACTTCTCTTGGCGAACCTCCTGTGATACTAAGATTTTATCGGTGTTTATAAGGGAGAAAAGGCAGTCCTAGACGAAGTTTGGGCGTGAAGAAAGCATTCCATGTATGAAAAATGTGTGAAAAAAGGCAGTATACGCCTTTAAAAAAAATTAATTAATAAATTAGTGAGAATTATATTTAATAATCTTAAAGTAATTAAAATAATAATAAAAAAACTTTATTATGCCTTTCTTTGAGCTCCATTTTTTCCAAAAACTCATTTTCAACTACACATTTTTTAATATAATAATTTTAGATGTAAATCAATTTTTTTCCTTTATTTCTTAACCAAACAATTTCAAAAAAAATAACTATGTTAAAATATATTTTTCCCCTAAAGCTCAATGCCATTGTTTGACTCTACTGTCATATCATGTCTCCTGCCTTATCAGGTAGCAGTTAAAAGGAAAAATTAAAAAATTGGTCCATTTTATCAAGTCAGTTTTCAGGTCAACTTCATATTCTAGGAAATGTTCTTGCTAGGTCACAATAGTGAGTTGAAAATTGTTACACGAAATGGATTTAATTAATCTAATTTGTGGCCTTTACCCCCATGACGCATTTTCGCTGTATAACTCTGCCGCCACATGACATCTGACTTTCAACAAAAATGTTGCTTTCCAGCTACCGTTGAAATTCGAATCTCCGATACTCCATAGAAAACCCTCCTACTTTACCATTGTGTCATGCCCGTTGTGACCTTATTTTCCGCTATATTTCTCCATCATTGGGTTGTGTTCTTGATATTGTTTAGGATAATTGACAACCAGCTATACGACACACATTTTAAAATGAGACATCGTTTAATGGTGGACTTGAAATAGCTAGCAAAAGATGACTAATGAGTTTAATAATTTTATTTTTTAAGTGAATTTACTCTATTAAATATGCAAATTTAAAGACAAGGCTCTGTCAAAATCCTCTGTAAAAAATAATTGCAAACCCCAATTAATCTTGATGAAGCCCCTAGCAGTTAGTAGGGTTATTTTCCTGTCTTATTGCGAATCACAGAAGTGCAAAGTCGAGTGTGTCAGCTATGTTTTCGTATCAATGACGAGGTTCAACAAACACCACGGCAACAATATTCAAGGCCGCAACAATTCAATCATAAACTATATATTAAAAATAATATATATTTCAAAGGTAGCAAATGCATGTAGATACAAAATATTAGAACCTCATTGATCAATGTCACTTTCTCTCTGTGTGTACATCTTAAACCCACCCCAAATAATATCCCCACATCCCAGCCCGCACAAAAAAAATAATGCATAAGAAAAAAGGCCGCTAAAAATGCCAGTAACATGGAATTTGAATGAGCTACAGTTTAAAAAGTTCTTCCTTTCTTTGCCATCACTTGTCGTTTGTGTTAAACTAATGCAGGTCATAATATATCCCGGAGGATTTCTGGTGAAGCTTCATCTGGGAGTCACCTGAGTAATAGTGGTGGGAAAAGAGTTCATCTGATTGCTCGTCGAACTTTCAGATGACTTATTCTTTAACGTTGTATCAGTTACCAAACCTGAATCTTGGAAGAATCCAGGAGGTGTAAGTTCTTTTTCATTAAGCCTTACATTTTTAGAGAGCATTTCCAAAACCTGACCCATCACTGGCCTTCTGCTTGCATTTGCTTGGGTGCAGAAGAGAGCCACTTTCATGTACCTGAGAACTACTTCCTTTGGAAACTCCCCAAGTTCTGGGTCTACTAACTCCAACAGCTTCTCTTCTTCATAAAGCTCCCATGCCTGTGAAGCAAACAATAAACAAGCATCACTAGAAAGGGAATAGTATAGAAACCAATGAGAAGTGTAAGATCTAATGAGTGTTAAGCTTAAACTATTTACTTATAAGTACATTAAAGCCCTGTTTGATGTAGCTTAAAAAGTTGATAAAAGTACAAATCAAAGTCAACAATTAATATTAATCGTTCTTTTCATAGGATCCACAACTTTTCAATCATACATTTGAACGGCTTTTATCAAAATCTATTAAAACACTGATTTTTAACTATACCAAAGGGGGCTAAGTAAGTTTTACAATAATTTTTTTTTTCACTGATTAAAACTGGAAATAATTTTGCCAGTATCATAAGAGTAACCTTCAAATTAAGTAACTTTTTTACTTAAAAGTAAGAGAAAAAGGGAACTTATCCAAAAAATGTAACAATTTACTTCTTTTCTTAGTGCAAAATTTGCTATATGTATGAACACAATCATACTATTTTATTTTATTAATGTGGAAAAAAAGAAGGCATTCATAATTGTTTTTGGGAGGAAGACTGATCTTATCGCAGAAGCTAGCATGTTAAGTAGATTAACAGTGATATAAAAAGCTATCCAGGAAATCAAAGATATCACGCACCCATTCTACGAGTAACTTTTGCATTCTTGCAAAATAAGTATTTCCACTACTCCTGCCGCTTACAATTTCAAGTGTTAGAACCCCAAAGCTATATACGTCAGCCTTCATTGTTAACTGACCACCTAATGCATACTCAGGTGCCAGGTAACCACTGTTGAGAACAAATGAAGGTAGAACTTAGAAGAATTCAGAACTTCCATTTTGGCAAAAACTTCAAATGCCAAGAAAAATCCATATCAGATAAGTGTTTAATTCAAAAAATTGTATTGAGATCTTTACATACGTAAATAGATACAGTGGATTCTGAAACAACTTACACTCTATATACAGATATAAATTATTTCATATTCTTTTTGAGCCAATGCGAGTGATATCAGTAGAGAAAAAAGGTGACATACGTGGTTCCTGCTACTTTTGTGCTGATGTGGGTAATATTGTCAGGAAAAAGTTTAGCCAATCCAAAGTCTCCAATTTTGGGTTCAAAGTCATTGTCGAGAAGTATATTGCTAGCTTTGATGTCTCGATGAACGATGTGCGGCACAATTTCTTCATGAAGATATGCAAGACCTCTGGCAGTGCCCAAGCAGATAGCAGATCTTTTTTTCCAGTCTAAATTTATAGTCCTCCTTGAACCTGCAAACACAATTGTTGTTCTCAGCACCCCTTTGTTCATTATGATTTCAATGAATCATTTTAGACACCCTAGGACACTGTCAAATTACCTAATAATGCACGATCTAGGCTGTTATTTTCTAAATATTCATATATCAAAATTCGGTTACTTTCGTGAATACAGCATCCAATTAATTCAACAAGGTTTGGATGTTTAACATTGGATATAGTATCAATTTCGGTTAAGAACTCGCGCTCTCCCTGTTTTGACTCAGCAGAAAGTGTCTTCACAGCAACACTTGTCCCATTTTTGAGAATTCCCTATGAAATAGAAGCAGAGTTAATAAAACAAAAATAGTACTGCAGGGGTAGATAACAAACTTATTCCAGAGTGTCCCAATACCAAATTTATAACAAAACCTTCCAGCACTTTGACATAACCATTCAAGAGCATGAAATTATTACGATTAAGTTTCTTCTAGTTGCAGTTTTGTTGAAGCTACCTACAGCCTGGACAATTTTAGTGTAATATTTCAGCTAAGTTGTTGCCCTTCTCAACGCTGAATGCATAGATTCTGGCAAGATAAATCATCCTGGTAGCTACTTTCTGACTAAACCAGTATATAATTGTGTATGCAATGTGTCACAAATCTGGTTCGAATGGAAGGTTAAAATTTGGACGATTTGAAGCCCAGGACTTGGTTGAAGCTCATAAAGATTAGTTGCACCAATATTTAAGCAGCTAAGCACTCGTCCACAAAGATGGGAAGTGAAAGAGTTACAGCCTTTGCATATCATAATTGTCAGGGAAGGAGGGATAACATGTGCAAAATAAAGAAGTGAAAAAGGAAGCACTGCATAGTTGATTAATCATCTTTCAGTATAAGCTCATGAAGTTTTTCCAACTTTTCTAAAAGAGATATTCAAGAGATAACACCAAGTGCATGACAGGTTAAATAGCTGATACAATAGGAAAATAAACTTTGTAACAATGAGTAATGCCTTGTAAACTGTCCCGAAACCTCCTCGCCCTATTTTGTTCCTTGGATGAAAGTTGTCTGTAGCTATTCTTAATTCATTGTATGAGAAATTTTTTGTCTTTCCCATTGAGTCCCCTGAAAAATGAAGATAAAAAATAAAAATAATAAAACCAAGAGAAAAAATATGGAACAACTAAGAAGAGAAATATTCAAATTTTGAGATGAAAGTAAAGGAATCATAATGTTCAACAATAACTTAACCAGTCCAAAGACTCCAAACATTGGTAGTGTTCCTAAGTAGGTAATGGAGGCCTAATTACTTTACCCTATGAGGTTTATGTGGATGTGCACTCAGAAACTCAAAGATAAACATGGTTCGGTTAGATTACATGCTTGGATGGGCATATCTCGCACACATTACCCATCTCTAACATAAAAGGCTATTCAAATGACATAATAAGATGACAGAGAATGTGGAAGAGGCTAATTTATTATAGAGTTGTTTTACTGGTATAGATTCGGGAAAACTGAGAAATAAAATTGATGGCATATGCCTCGTTATGTTGATATATTTAATATGCAAAAGAAAAGAGGGTTAAAAGTCAATTGTCGACGATGGTGTTGTCCACTGTCTAATTTACTCCAGTTATCAAAACAGAAGGAGACGGAATAAATTTGCAGCAATCCATACTCAACTTGTTCAAGATGTCTCTTTAAAACAAGTTTGCTCCTTCTAGTGGTGCCGTAAGCAAATGTTTCCTCAGGATGCAACAGAGTTTTTGTTCCTAGGAAATGTTAACTCTGGTGTTAATAATGACTAAATTGGTTTTCTTGGTACCCATATTAAAAGTAGTATTTGCTGCTGCAGAATAAACCAATTTAAAATGGGATAGCATGCTTTAATGACACGAGTTCTAGTATCAAAAGTTATCCTCATACGAGAGTCCACAAGTTTGATCAATTACTCTTCTTGCTTTGAGCAGATAGAGTAATTTTACCACAATGATGCTGTCCACAGATGAAATTATTTCATGGATTGGATTTCACTTGACTGTCTACAGTTCCATTTTGTGTGCTCGGGAGAAGTTTTGTGTAAAGGTGTAAAGAATGCAATCTTGAGAGTCCTTTTCTATACTTGTTTGTGGCTATTTGGAAAGTAGTGATAACTTTTTGAGAAGGTTGCATTTGAATGAAACCTTGAAACTGTTCAAAAAGGCTAGTGACTAATAGGAATGAAAATAACTCTTCGGAAAGAACACATCACATAGCCAATCTGAAAATAAGTACTTTTCCAGAAAGGACTCCAATTGGGTAATTCTGAAAAGATATAACTTTCTGGAAAGGACAAACCACTTGGGATTGGGCCAATTGTGGATTTAGAAATGTTAAATTGGTTAGTTTGACCCACCACCTTGGCTCGTGCAGGAAGCTGGTTAAGAAATGGTTAAATGTGTCAACTACCACCCAGAACTAAATATCTGGTAAAATTTACGTATTTCTCATATTCAAGCCTAAGACCATTCCTGAGTTGGGCTGAGGCAGCACTGTGTTGGCTCAACCCACCACAATGGAGGTCTTCTCCCTTCCCACAAAATTGGGTGTCCATTGTGGCATGACCCCATTTCTAAATTGGAAGTATAAACTCTACAGTTTTTCGTTTGAATTCCATGAGGGACAATGGTCTTCCCTTTGTTTTTCCTTTAGATAACTGAATAGATGAACCAATGTCATATACTTAAAATCTAATCATGTTATTGGGTTTGTAAAGTAAAAAATCATATCCTTTTCTAATGTAAGATTAAGTGCTTAGGTAATGCCTATTATCCAGTATCCGCTTTAGAGACAATATAAAAAGTTAATGATCAAAGAATTTTATCAGGTAATCTTAATGATTCCAGAAACTCTCATCAATTATATAATTTGCTAAACTGTTCATGTTATTGCGTTCTCTAGTCTCTACAACATAACTAGAAAATTAATTTGTTTTTCCACGTTTTAAATTCAATGGAACTTAGAAGTGGAAATATCACAAACATAAATAAAGCAGATAATTTGCCCAATTCTATTAGAACATCTAGTATGAGATAGGATGCCCAAACAACAATAAGAAACGAACTGTTTATCTAGCATGATTCCCAACTATAGCACAAAAAGATATTTAAAGTACTTATTTAGACATGACATTTAGCTCAACACTATAACAGCATATTAACAACTTGAATTTTGCATTCCAGACAAAACTAGGAGCACCTAGAAAATCAGTAAAAGGATGTAAAACATGATCGATGAGAGTTCATCAGACTATATGAACCAAATTTGAAATGAAAGTGTAATTTACTATGCAAAACTGTCATGAATCACTTACCTTCTTGGCCCTGTGTGGACTGACGAGCACGATTATCGTACTTCTTCTGGCCAGAGAATGCACCAAAGCAGCTACAACTCATGACCTTGTGCGCTGTATGAGAATAATCTTCTGTATTCAACACTACCACCCCTCACAATCTGGGCAAAAAACTGGTTTAGACATTTCAATTAGCCATCATCTGCTTTACTCATTCAAGTTTCTTCGCCAATCAGATTTCATAGCCCTCCAAACCTTTCAAACAGAAATCACAATTAAAAAAAAAGGGTAGAATCGTCATGCCTTTCCTTGATAAATAAAAATTCAGCATTGTTCATTCTTAGGATAAGAAATTTATTTGCCCTGGATGAATTATAAATTTAAATATGCATTTCTTATAAGCATTTTTTTGGAACTATTTAATGTGAGATCGCTTGTCCATATATATTTGATGGACCATTAGTCAAGCAAAAGCAAATTCTTCCAGTAAGAAACAAAATAAACTATTCCAATTTTTAGAAATTGCAGAATTTAAAGACAATCAAGAGAATTATACTAACAAATTGTTAAGTTCATAATCGTAGATTGAATAAATACAGTGTTCATGTACGCATACAAACTAGATTTAAGCTCTGAAAAAATCAAACTCAGGTGCAAAGAAATCCACTTACCCTAAATTGAACTGAATTATTTCAACCAAACTGAAGCACTTCCGAGTTCCTGAAACATGCCGGTTTAAAAATATTGAAAAAAACACTCAGCTCATCACACAAAAAATTACTCAACAGTACTTAATCTTCACTACACATAAAAACTGACACGAATTCAACAAGCTAAATAAATCGACATCAAGTAATTAAACAATTCAATTGACATCACCGATCAATACTTACTATACTTACGAATTCACGTGTAATCAATCAGGTTGCGTGATGGACAGAAAGTCTAATGAATGCCGAAATCGTGGAAATATATAGCAGTAGGCCAGAAGGTGTAGAAAGGCGGAATATTTCGTGGTTTGGTGGTGGTGGTGGTGGTGGTGATGGTGAAGGAGACTACGAAAGAGTCAGAAGTCGTGGCTCAGCCATAATCGCTGTGTTCCCATATATATAATTGTCGACAGCTCGTGGCAGGGTAATTAGAATTGGTATTTTCCTTTCACATTAATCAGTTTTTACTTCTCATTTTTCTACGGTTTAGAAGTGTTTATTTTTGTTAATTAGGGCGTGTTTGGTACATACTAAAATCAGATTTTAATTTAAGTCAAAGTCAAACAATTAATATTAACCACATCTTTCATAGGTCCCACAACTTTTCAATCACACATTTCAAAAACTTCTATTACAATCTACTAAAAATTTAATTTTAATTATCATCAAACACCCTCCTATGAAGCTAAATCTGGAATAGATCGTTTCGAGTCTGGGTGACATGGACCGGACCGGCCGTGCCACGGTCTCGATTTGGTGGAATAAATTAACAAAATATCTTTATAAGTCATCCAATCAACAAGTAATTATTATTTTCCAATTGAGAAAAATCCTACAACACAATGGAAAAGTCAATGAACCGTACTAACTTTATTTCTCTAATGATCAACTTTCAAGTAATGAGAACATTTTTAAGTGTGCTATGCTACACGTACATAATTTATTGTACATAATGTTGTCAACACATTTATATAGAGGGGGACTCACTTAGAATATATTATATTTTATTTGAAATGGGTCTTCATCATGTGAGGGTGTGGACACCATTATATATAATAGATTATGTACAAGTAAAAAAAAAGGTTGAACCCCAACCTTGAGGGCCTCCACCGTCCGGCCCCGCCCCTAGAGCATCGTGGAGGAGGTAAATCGCGGGATGTGCCTCAGCAGACCAGGGTATAAGAGATGTCAGACTAGTGCCCACAAAGAGTCTTATTCCAAACATTGTTATATGCAGGAATCGAACTCTCATACTGTAACATAATTCTTTTTAAGTTTTTCGTTTGGATATTTCCATTTGTACAGAAAAATCACCACAGAAGTTCAATAGAAAGCTCACATGGAAGTGGGTCTCACATGAAATTAAATATTGCAAAAAACACGAACTCCACATGTGTTGTGTGTATTCTGACAGTTTTCTATGTGCACAATTTTCTTTACACACAGCAAAGCTGTTTTGGTTTAGTTAGAATAATTGATAAAAATTAAAAGTCAGTATCAAAAATTAATTTAACAACATATTTTATGAAATTCACGATTTTTCAATCACATTTATGAAAATTTATTAAAAATATAAATTTTAACAAAATCTAACACATTAAGGGCTCGTTTGAGCCCAATTTTTGGTGTAGAATACATTTTGAAATAGTAGATTGATGCAGAATGTAAGGTTAAAAAATAAAAAGAGTTTTAGGTTTGCATATAACATTATTTTATTGAAAAATGTGCGGTTGAAAAGAAAAGAGAGAAAAATGTATTTTGAAAAAAAAAAGGCCCAGTTTGATTTCCTCTATTTTCCTTGGAAGTTGGAAAATTTTCCGTTTGCCACATTTTGTGGTGTTTGATAGCACAAAATTTCCTTCAAATTCGTTTTCCCTCCCTACCCTCACGCGCCTCTATTTTTGAGTTTGAAGGAAAATGTTTACTTTTGTTTTTGTGGTAATTGATTTTCCAACTTTTTTTTTGGCAATTGAAAAAAATTCTAAACACAATGGTAAAAAAAATTATCACTTTTATTGACAATTTCCATGTAAAACAAAATCAAATTAACGGTATTCGGTACGGTAATTTTTTTTTAAAAAAAATTTGGTAACTGGAACAAATTATAGACCCAATGATAAAATAAAATAAAAAAATTATCACTTTAATTGACAATTTTCATGAAAAATAAAGTCAAACGGACGGATACCAAACTTTCAATATTTTTCAGGTGAAAATTTATATCAATCAAATACAATTAATTATAATTTTCAATAAAATAAATTCTAAATAATTCAATTCCATATAATTCTTTTTTTTCCTATCCAAATTTAACATTTGCAATCAAACAGACTCTAAAAATCAAACAAGGGCTTGAGTTACACAGGAAAATCTATACATTTCAACCCCTCTCTGTTTTCCATTTTTAAAAAAAAAAAAAATTTATTTTTCTACTTTTAAATTAATATATATTTTTAGATATTAATTACCAGTTAATTCGGGTATTGTTCAAATAATTTAAGAAGTGAAACATTGAAATTTACAAAATGTCAAGTCTACTCCCCTATTTGACAACCATTATTTTGAGAAAATTGAGTTTTGAATAATACTTTTTGAAAAATGTATGGTTAAAAAGTATGAAAAGATTTAGGGTTTATATGCAAAATATTTTATTACGTAAATGTGTTGTTAAAAATAAGTATAAAAATTAAAGAGTTTTGAAATAATGACAGTCAAATATGGGCTAAACTTATTTTTAGGTATCGACTCTTTAAAATAAAGAATGATATGCATTTAGAATGTCTTTGGGTTATGAATATCTTTAAATAGCGTCCCGATCATAATAGGAGGGTGTTTGGCGTGAATTAAAATCAGATTTTTATTGGATTGTGATAGAAGTTTTTAAAATGTTTTGTTGAAAAGATGTGGTTGATATTGATTGTTTGATTTTGATTTAGATTAAAATCATATTTTAATCCGACCCAAATAGGCCCTAGAAAACATGTTTAAATGGCGTGTTCGGTAGAGATTAAAATCGGGTTAAAAATGAAAAACTAACCGTTATTGTTAATTTTTATTAGACGAATGTGACTCAATAACGGCTATATTTTCAATTGTAATTGGATTTTAAACCATACCAAACACATGTTCAAAGAGCCTAATTTTTTACTCATTCAAACACATTCTTTATTTATTTTGTCAAACAATTATTCATTGTTTTTTTTCCCTTGTTTTCTAATTAATATATTTTTAGATATCAATAGCTAAAATATACAATATACCTACCCGGATAGAGAACTTACTTTTTAGAGTCTTTAATAAAAAAAAACTAATTTTTTTTTAAAAAAAAAAAAAGATAGAGAGCTCTTTAACCTTTGGCATTTTGGGTGAGCCTTAGCTTTTTGGATCATCTCGCCCAATGTAGAGCCCCATTATTTTTTTTTTGGGAAAATTAGGTCAAATACTCTAAAAAGTAACTCAATT
>CADEPE010033748.1:0-16219 GCA_902829205.1 Fraxinus paxiana | reverse complement strand
CGATACTCGAAATTATAGGATTTTCACTTTATTACTTGTCAACGAACCGTGCACTTGCGATAATTTAAATCTGAAACATATTTTCGTGAACAAGTTTTTGGCATGTATGGTTAAAAATGAGTTTGGAGAATCAATGAATTTTACTGGAGTAAAATAAGAATTCTTTGGTATCTATGGTCTTAAATAACAAATACTATTAGCTTGGCGACTCTCTCTTCAGATGCTAAGCTCTGCTCATCATAGAGCATTATTTGGGGCTACCTATTACTTTGTAAAAAGGATTAGATTGTATGTGTGATGGAGAAATTATCCAAACTTTCTAAGATCAAATGTTTCCTTGAACACCTTCTTTTACGATGCACCTTTGCTTTCAACGAAAATGCGGCAATAATGTACAATTTTATTTCCCCCACTGGTGGATGGGATTGAAGAAAGCTTACTTTCTCCAGATAGACAGTGACCTAATCAAGAGCATCCCGCTTAGCTTAAGAGTTGAAGCAAATCGAATTATTTGGCACAACAGGGCATCTAATTGAGTTGGGAAAATTAGCGATCAAAGATGAGTTAGAGGGGAATGAACAGAAGGCAATGAGAGTGTGAACATATCTGTCCAGAATGCTGTGAATACGTAGATACTAAATACAGATGCTACAATGAGTATAACTGATCTCCTGCCCTAATTGGTTGGATAAAAATCTGTCACTGTTGACGTAGTAAGAGAACCTTATCCTGCCCACTCGGGGCAGGAGATTAGGATTGTTGCAATGAGATCAGAGGCATGCTACATTGGTGCTGGAATTGTGATCCAAGATAACGAGGGGATGGCAATTGCTATAAGTTCAACACACTTTACATATAATTTTTTTAGCCGAAGATGAAGATGCGATTGCAATGTCCGAGGTAAAAATAGGAATAAAGTTGTCCTCGCACTAACCTCCTTTTGCTCCCACATCCCCAACTGCTCGTAGTTTGGGTATATCGTATTCTTTTTTTTTTTCTAATATAATAATGATATTCAGTACTGCTTGTATTTAACACCGATGCATTGTACTACTGGGCCAGGCTCAAAGCCGGCCCAGTGCTAGGGGGCGCCACGTGCGCCCCCTGTCCCTGGGCCTGGCCCAAGGGTATTTCCCAACACCGATACGATATTTTTATCATTAAATTGTATGTTCTATTAAATAATAGAACATACGACTCATTTAATAGGACATATGACATGCTAACATCTATAATAATGTTCGACACTACTAATCTTAAATAATATTATTTTTTTTAATATCATCGGCCTTTCATAATGAACCACCATAATAAAAGTTTCTTATTTAAAGTTAAAATTGAAGTTAGTGATCTAATTCAAACTAAATTGAATTTCAGTGACCAATTGAGACAATTTTATTGACCAAATTGAGATTTTGCTTAAAGTTGAGTGACTGCAGATAAAATTATTCTAACTTCCCAAAAGGCCAAATCTCCGTAGTCCGTAGATGGTTGCCGCGTAATGAGAACAAGAAAATGCATCTTGTACCATTGATTGATAAAAGAATAATCTGTCAAAAATAACTATGAAAACTTCTCCGCGTTGATTACGTACATTATTGATTTGAATATTCCCTCAAACCATTAATTCGTAAATATTATGTTAAAACCCCTTTTTTTTGACAACGTTTATTTCTTTATTTTTTTATCAGAAGATTAAATACAGAACATATATCAATTGAGAGGAAAATTCAATTGGAGGCTTAATTTCTGCTGGAATTAATTGATCAATCACCATGAGTTTCCTTTTTGGAAAGAAAAAGACTCCGGCAGGTTCGTTTCTTTGTTTGCTTTGCACTAAAGTAAGGTATTATATCATTGGTTTTTTGTTCTTTTTAATTTACGAATATCATTGGCTTTGTAGTGTTTTGAATTAGGACTAATTTGATGGTGTAATATGGTTTTAGATGTTTTGATCAGATCAAGTTATTGCTGAATTACTTGTGAAATGGAAATTTCCAGTTATCTATTTTGGAGAATTATTTTTCGTTGGGGAAACTAGAAAGAAAGACTAGAATTTAGAAAAGGTTTATTTCTGTTTTAGAAAATCTTGCTTTAATTTATTTGTCTCGAATTTGAGATTAGTATTATGGGCAGAGGAACAAATTTCAGGAGGTGAAATGTGCAGCACACATGATGAAACACAGGATCATTGCTGTAAGCTCAATTAGGAGTTAATTACAGATCATAGAGTTTAAGAATCATGGGGAAAATGTGGTAAATATTTGTTAAATATAGATATTTCTGACAAAAACTAGGTAATTTTTCTCTTTAAGAAGATCTATAATGGAAAATGATCTATATGAGAATGTATTTGTGGACTCAATGCCCTTTTCAAGGCAAAGGGCCTACAGTTTTTTTGACACAATGAAGATGTTTAGTGAAATATCAAGTTGTATTAGTTAGTTTTTTAATCAAGGGTGTTTAGATTACCTGGATATGGGAATAGGCATACTTCCTCCTTTGTCTCTAAGACTGTATGCCTTTCTACCGTCTTTGTCCGAATTCGTTCCATATCAAAAAGATATATCCTTTTATATTTTAAGATTTATTTTATCATGGTTAAGTTAATGAGAAAAGATATATCGTTTAAGTTTGAATATTTATTCTATCATGGTTAAGTTAATGAATGCCTGAAAACCATTTTGCTACTTTATTTATTTCTCTTTCCTTCTTAAAATGTGAGCGGTAGAGAAAATTTTTCTTGATGATGGTCAATCTGTTAACCTATACCCGATCCAACATGACCATCATTTCTGATTAATGGGAGCAAGTGTTCTATTCGTGCCAACATACCTCCTTCATGTGTTTGGCATTGCAGTGACAAGACTGTTTTGTCCTGGGCACAGGGTTGATGTCTCTAGAACTGTTATTGCATTACAACTACTTTCTTTTAAGCATAGCAAAACATGCTCTTAGAAACAAAGCTTATTTCCAATAACTTTGGAGCATGAATCCTTTTTCATCATATCAAAATGTTTAGTTATATCAAGTATTTGGCCACCACACTAGGCCATCTTAATTTGGATCTACCTCTCTCGCTTTTGATCAATTTTACTGGATCGCTTCACTTTGTTTACGAGAGTTTCTACCCACGTGCAGGAAAGTGTTATTACATTACATGGAAAATTTTATTGTGTGAAGCATGTCCATGTTACGAAGACACATGATTATGCTCCATTAATGTAGTTAAAGCCATCTAAGCCTACATGTTGTGGGGAATTAAGTAGACATGCACAGCAGAAAGTTTAAAACTTAATTCCCTACACGACAACTTTTACGTTCTGACATGATTCGTGATAAGAAATTGTTACCTCTTAACGATCTAGATGGTAAAAACTGATTTCTCCTTTGAACTTCCAATTTTGTAGAATTGATTTCTTCAGCACAACAACAATACCATATCTTCATCTACCGTAACAGCCTAAGAGATACTTACTTTATTCCAGATCTTGACTTACCAAAGTAGCCCAAGTATTCTGTCTCTAATAGGAATCCACCCGGAAAATTGGAAGGCAAAAATTCCTATAATAGGAACAATGAGGCAGACGACTTCTAGGTTTTGAGAATTATTTTTGCGCTAGCAAAAATCTACATCCTTTCAACCTTAGTATTGGACGATTGATAGATTTTGTAATCATAATCCTATTAGGATAATAAAAACCTTTATAGTGCTAATCCCATTAGGACAATAAAAGTCTAAAGTTATTGGCCCCAAAAGTAATTAATTTTATTTTGTAATTTTAGCCCATTAACTAAATCTAAAATTAATTAATTGCATTAAATAATTTTGACCCAATAGTTAATAGTCAAATCTACGAACTAATTCGTTGCATAAATGTATCATATCTGTCAATTAATTAAATCTTCACTTTCATCTTCTAGTACTTACCCTTTTTGTATGACCTATTAGAATCCGACAACTAATATGAATTATTATTCAGTTCAAATGATGATAAAATAAGTTAAAAACTCAATTTAATTTATCGATTAATTCAACAATCAATTTATTCATATTAAATATCCAAGATTAATATCTAGCAATGTGTCAAGGCTACCCATGTGATCTACAAGTCATATGGTATGACAAGACCCAAAATGTCCATTAAGCGTGAAATACAATCCCTTCATCGACTATGTCCCAATTGGTTAAAAATATGGACTTCAGTGTCAACTCTTTTGACAAATTATGTTATTTTTTGCCTTGAGCTTTTGATTCAACGAGTTGTATTGTAACTCCTTTAAAATCATAACTCTACCTTGGTCAAGGACTTTCAGTATCAATGATCAATTCTGTGAAGAGTGATGAATCCCATCTTAATCATTCATCAGTTTTCATTGATTCTCGTAATGCCTAATTATTGTTGTATTAGCAACCCTAAATAGAGTTTACATCCAACACCATCAAAGTATGATGATCCACACATAAGATTCCTTGATGATCTCAAGTTCAAGGATCAGTTTCACAACCGTCATTGAGAAGAAATAATGACAGACAATCAAATAGTCACCCATATGGAATCTTTACTGCATACCTCCAATGAACTTATTCATCTAACAAGCATCAACATTTTCACTTGAGCTTCCCCTTGCTCTAGTTAATGAGGTCAACTACTCTTTTCAAAAGAAAGAAGTGCAATATGTGCTAGCCTATCCGGACTAATCATATCCATATCTCATTTGCCCATACGACTAGGGATTGTTCAAGAATAGATCATCATCATATATATCTCAGTATCACAACTCCTTGTGATTAACATATCGCTAGCATTTATTCTTTGAACTCCATTATTCATACTTATTTATCTAAATAAACAGTATAATGGAGATGTCAATAAATAGAATTAATTGCATTTGATAATAAAATAAAGTCATTATACCAAATATCCATTGGACATAGGGTTATTGTGAGGTGGATGGATGGGTTATTTGTTTGCCCAGTTGCTAAAGTATATATTCCAAAGGTTGGAGTTTTTTCTTATGTTTTCCTCTTGAACCCTCGTCGTATGGGGCCAACCTTGGGATTTACTGATTGCTATGGATATATTTGTTGGTTTTGTTTCATTCTTATATTTTTCAAATTAGCTCGCGTTTCTTTCGTCGCATGTTCCATTTTTAATGACTACCATAATTTTGGTGTTCTGATGACCTGGGGTACTAACCATGGAGCCTGGCTTATGATCAGTGGTTTTTAGTTTTGAATAAATAGGTTATGCTTGTGGTCTCTCTTTTTTGACAGAGCATTTTATTGATCTGTATTACTTATAATATTTTATTTTTATGATTTACAGAGCTTCTCCGGGAGAATAAGAGAATGCTTGATAAATCAATTCGTGAAATAGAGAGGGAGAGACAGGGTCTACAAACACAAGAGAAAAAACTTATCGCGGAGATTAAGAAAAGTGCCAAGCAAGGGCAGATGGTACGTGGGCTCTTCACATTTCATATGCTCCGCTTCTGAATTGTAAATGTGATGTTGTTTTTACTCATTTTCTCGAACGAGATAAAGCCATCTTGCTGCCTCTTTATGTTCCTGAACTTTAAATTAACATTTTAGCAGTTGATTTAGTTCCTTGGATTTTTTTGTGTAATCAAAGAGGCGAGCCAAAGCAACTCTGTCTCCGTTTACAATTTTATTTTTTATTTTTTTAATCTAGGTGATTGACTAGGTAAAAAAATGAATATTGTTCTTCGCAAATTATGAAATTCTAATTTTTGTTGCAGAATATTAGATCTACTGTTCTCCCAACATTGAAATAGGTGTTTATATCAATGTTAGATGCCTGTAAATTGTCTTGGTCTAATTTTTCTTGGTGGACTAGCCCCCACTTTGGTCATATGACAGAACAAAAAAGTATGTAGCATGTTTCTGGAAGGGGGGGCGGGGAGGGAATCGAAAGAGCCCTCTGCCATTTTACATGTAATGATGAATAGAGTTTCTGTAATGATTTGTAGATGGGGACAAAGGAATTGCACATTTGCACTACGTTAATTTATTTCTTCCCTTTTTCTGTTTTATGTTTGATCACTTTCAAATTATCTTCAAGTAAGGTCATAGATTTTTGTTTTAACAATTTTGGCAGATAAAGAATTGTAAAATGTATAATTTGGTATATAGCTTACCCAATTAATTGGGGGCTAGAAATCATCAATCAATATATGTCAAATTCTTTTATATCGAACTGGCCTATTATGCTCTGTCTTGGCATTTCGGCCAGCATATAAGACACTACATGGGTATGGGTATGAAATATGGGGCGAATTCTTCAATATTCAAGCGAGTATGACAATTGTAATTAATTATGTCATTGCTACCTTTTATTTTAATTTTGTGTTTTTGTCATGTAAATTTATGCTATTTTTGGTGTTTTAGACTTTTAGTAAAATTTCTAGTTGATTTTAAGTGACATGATCTATCTTTTAAAAATTTGTCACTTAATTATTATTTAACTTTTTATATGTGAATTTCTAGGAAATTCAAAATTGAAGCTTGAAAGATGTACCTATGTATCCATATCCGAAATTTGGACTCTTTTTAGTTATATCTCTGTATTTTACATTTTAAAAAATAAAAGATCTGACACTTAAGACATGTACCCATACTTGATATGCGTGCTCAAGCTCGAGCATCATAGGAACCGGTCACGTATGCTTGACATGTTAGCAGAAGTGTAGAATGAACATAATAGGATTTTGTGTTGATTATTTCAGTTATGGTGTTGGAATTCCTTGAAACATGTGTCAGGTGCTATAGAACTACTAGATTCACCAAGTCGATCAAGATGCTCCATATGATTTGCTTTTTCCTTGCCTTTAGATATAGTTTCTGGAAATTGATTAAATTGTAGTCTGTTTTCATTGTGCTTCCTTGATAGAATTTGATACTTTTGGTCCATCAGTGATTCTAAATGCAACTCATTTTGAGCCTAGTTACTCAAAGCCATTTTTAAGTGCTTTGTTGCAGGGAGCTGTTAAGGTGATGGCTAAAGATCTCATCAGAACACGTCATCAGATTGAAAAATTCTATAAGCTCAAATCCCAACTACAAGGTGTATCCCTCAGAATTCAGGTATTTTGCCATGACTTGGTTTATTTAGATTTAATTTTGGACCTTAAGGGTTTTGTCTTTCAGTGAGGACTTCAGTAAAGAGTTTTATCGTGCTTCCATATCTTTTTTGGCATGCTGGAGTCCCTTTGCATTTTTTCCTTTTCTGTGCCTTGTTATTCTAATGTTGATTGCTGAGAAATTAGACATGGTGATGTGAATACTTTGTTGGAAAATACATTGTCCTGCTAATTGTTGCACTTGGGGCAATTTTCTTCGTGATTGCAAGACGTTAGAAGTATCTAAGTATGAGGAGATAAAAAGGCATCAAATATGAATGTACGTGCTAATTTTTGTCTTCTAATTGACTCCATAAATGTTGCTAAATTGTTGCCATTGAGATTTGAAATTTGTCCTAAATTTGAATGGGGCTTGACAATTTGTTGAACTCTCTGTATGCAAAAGTTAGTACCTTAAGGATGCAGAAAAGTTAAATTTGTTGTAGACGTTGACTTTGTGACATTTTAAGTTTGTATATCATGTATTGTAGTTCGTTTTGATCCAGGTAGTTCGGTTATGTGGATTTGGTATGATAGCCATGATTTTGGTTTTAATTCATCATCAGTCGTCCAATTTTGTATTATTTTCAATCAATTCAGCCAGAGAATTTAATCACGAGTAAACAGTTTTGTTTTGCTGAAGAGAATATAACAAGTAGGGGTGGCACCGATTGATAATTTTTTAAGGAAGGACATGTATTGCAACCACATAGACCTGAAGAGGCTCCAATTTGTAAGAGGAGGCAATGCTTGTAGAAGATTTTAGAAGAGGGTGGGGTAGACCAATACTAAAATGTCATAAAACAAAATTTTCGTCTATTCTTGTTGCATTTCCTAAGGATTTAATTTTATTGGTTCTGTCATTTGATGTATCAATAAATCAAATGGAGTGGTGAAAGAGAATCTATGTAGCCGACTGCAAATTTCTTTGGAATAAGGCTTAGTTTGTTGTTATAAATTATTTCATTTTGTAGTCTCTCCTTTTTTTTTCCTATACTTCGGTTTGCAACTTTTTCCATTAACTTCAATACCTCTTTCCAGACATTGAAATCAACACAAGCAATGGGGGAGGCAATGAAAGGTGTTACAAAGGCAATGGGCCAAATGAATAGGCAAATGAACTTGCCATCACTTCAGAAAATAATGCAAGAATTCGAAATGCAGAATGAAAAGATGGAACTAGTAAGTGAGGTGATGGGAGATGCCATCGATGATGCACTGGAAGGAGATGAAGAGGAAGAAGAGACGGAAGAGTTGGTGAACCAGGTTCTTGATGAGATTGGAATCGATATTAATTCTGAGGTATTATCTTTTTCTCCTTTCATTCTCTGTGTTGGATTTGAAGATGGTTTTTTCCTTAGCACGTGCGAATTAATTCATGGTTTGAACTTGATGTAGCTTGTTAATGCACCGTCCACGACTGTAGCAGCCCCAACTTCAAAAGGTAAGGTTCCACAAGCTGAGTCAACAGGAAATGACGATGGCGGGATAGACAATGACCTTCAGGCCAGGTTAGATCATTTGAGAAAGATGTAATTGACTTGTAAAGTATAAGTTAACTGGTTAGACTGGACGAGATCATGGCTTTGTAACATCTGTGAAGATTATTAAACTCCATACTTTATTAATTTCAATGTAGTACATTTATTTCTGCTCATTTGTGGCAGATGAATATTTTTCTTGCTCTGACATTAAATAGCATGTTTAGTACACATATTGTACACGACTTGACACTACAGAGTTTCTTCTTCTTTCTTAATGTTGTTGAGAACAATCTAGACTAGTCTCAAAGAGTAATAAATATTTCATATGCTACGCAGTAGAACTTAATATGCTGACCATTGGAAACTATTCAAACTTTAGCAGATGGTACAAAGTGAAAAAGAAAAGTTTCCTAGTAGGACTTGCCGCCTACAAGGAGAAAGTTCCTTTGAGTTGAGCTCTACTCAACTTGTTACATATTAAGCCCTAATCCGTACTTTCAAGAGTATTATAAATGAAAAAGCAATAGAGAAATAAGCAACGTATACAGAGTTATAGTGGTTCAACCTCAATCATCCATTAGCCACCACTGGCTTGTTCTGTGACGAAGAAGAATATAAGGTCTTTTCCTCAACCTCTCTTTCACTGAAAAACAGCCCTCTAAAAAATAGAAATAGGAGGGTGACTCGATATATGTGTGAATGTTCCACATAGGTCGATCTGTGGTCAAGAGATTAATATTTGGGTGGAGCTTATACTTTTTCTCTCTTGCTTATAAGCACCAAATAAGACCCTTAAAAAGAAAATAAGCTCAAGTGTGCAGCATGATTAGACTTCACAATATCTAACATATCCTAAGGACTTAGAATCAAGAGATGTTAGAATGCAGAAGCATGTTATTAGGGAAAAAAAAGTAGCAAAGTGAACTCGGGGATTGGGAACTTTCGTGAATGCCTAATTAGGAAGAAACGACCTTCTAGCATGTAGGTGTATATTAACTCGACAGCAATATAGCTTGGATAAAGTATATGATGACACTGGAGAGTATAATGTAGTGAAACTCTATAACACGGATTTGGGTGTCCGATACGTTTTGGGTTCGTGCTGGATATCGACACTCATCGAACACTCTACCATAGTTATTTTTCTTTCTTTATAAAAAATATTATATATTTTTAACTCAAAATTATTTTTAAGTACTTATATTTAAAATATTTCAACAAGAAAATTAATAACTACTATAAAATTAAATTTATACATATAAATGAAAATTTTTAAATAATTTAATCAACTCGTCGATTGCGTGTCTTGTAAATATTTTTTTGAAAAATTATGTATCGACATGTTCGACACGTGTTCGTGTTGATGTATCGGAGCACAAGTAACACGATAAATAGAGACGAAAGCCAAAGTTTGCCTGAATTTCTTGTCCTTTGCATTCAATTCATCTTGGCCTTTTAACCTGACACAGTCTTATTTGTAATACTTTTTGAATTTATCTACTCTACCAGATTTTGGTTCACAAATTTTGTACAGATTGTCTCACATAACCCACCTTATTTAAAAAATCCCCCAAAAATGTTAAAACACCCACCCACCCCATCTCAAATTGCTGTGCCAGGTCTTTTACCGACCTGGCACAACAGCTCGGTTGATACTTTTTTGGGTCCACGTCTGTCTCTTTGTTTTTGACCCATCCATGTTCAGGCCTCTCGTCAGGTCTAACCAAGTTTGAGACTTTTGAGTGTTTCTAATCATTAAATGTGTCTTTTTTTTATCGTAAATGTAAAGTTGTATTGATCAAAATTCATATACAAGTACACCGAGCATACTCTGACACATCAACAAAAGATTTACAAACGATAACATCTAATGATCCAACGCTAAAGATTCAAAATGAATCAAAACAATGAAAAAATGACTTTATATATGTGTGTTTTGATTTGTCTTACTATACTATCGACTATGCGTGTCTTGTATTGGCCTATGGGTGTTATTGTTTACCTTTTTCGTCCTAATTCCCCTTTCTGTATCCTATGCCCATGGAATGTTAGGCTCAACCACCTTCCTTAGGCAGTGTAATTTCTTTTGATAATAATACAATTCCAAAAATTGCTACTAAAAAATATGTTGGCCCTTACATATAGTTCGCCTTAGAATCTTGTAAGTAATTACTATCTAAAGTTCAAGCTTTGCAAAAAGATTATCTTTTGATATTATCATCTGAGTTCATCATAGGCCCCCGGCCCCCCACACACCAAAGATAAGGCACTATGCAGTATGCACAAATAGTATCATTTCATTCCACACCGTCAATGATTCACAAACTTCTAAACCAAGTTGCCTGGATCCAGCAATCCTTCTGGAGAGTTTTCTGATTGATCGCAAAGAACCAGTGGCTCGACTAGGGAACGACAAAGTGGACAGTTAAGGTGGGAATAAAGCCACATATCAATACAGGGAGCATGGAAACAGTGCTTGCACTGTGGAAGTTGCCTTATTTCTTCACCTTCTTCAAAAACTGATAGACAAACTGCACATTCAGAATCATCCGCTTCATTTTTCTTGTACTTGAAGCCGGACAAGACGGCTTTCTTCGGTTTATGAATTCTCAGGGTCGAGGTAGGTTCGAGGTCACCTGTACGTCCCAGGCGAGTGCCACCGTAGTATTCTGTGCACAATTTTACGATTATGAGATTGTACACTACCAGCACAGTTGCAGCCGTTCCTAAAACGAAGAGGCCATAATATAACATGGCCAGGTTTGTTTTTTCTAGAGAAGGTGGTGATACTGGGGGAGGAGGGTGCATATAGGGGATTGGAGGTTCTCCAATGGTGTTTTAGTTCAAAATTGCAGAGGTTTATTGAGCAGATTGGTGTTTTGTGTAATAGATTCTAGCCACTTATGATATGATTATAATCTGTTACATCTTGAAACCGTGGTCCTGAAGGAGTACATAATTTTATCTATAAAACTGTGGGTTTTAAAAATATAGGCAATCTAGACAATATACTATAATAAAGACAAAATAAATGCCTTCTTTGTATAGGATTAGCATGAATCATGATTGATAGTGAATATTTGAATTAAGAAATGTCTCACTTGTTAGGAGTCACTTCAAATAATTTATACAGAAATTCTAAGTAGGGATGGTGAAGTTCTTAAATCTAGTCCCACCCCGGTTGCCCCAACCAATATCGGATATTACTCGGGCACTTTCTTTCTTAATATTGTCGATTCTAGTCCAATCCATCATGCCATTAGGGGTTAGGAACTGCAGCAGGATCTTTTGTTTTGCCAAACCCACCCTATCTATGGTTTGATGAATATGTGCCTGCAAGTTCTCACGGGTTTGTTTGTCGAGAAAAGTGTGCCTTCGGGAGCATGCTCTTTGAGTTTTTGCTTGCTTAGGTCCTCTCCCGGTGTTGAAAAGCTTTGCGGTCAGTTTAACTGGCCACTATAGGTAATATAATTCGTATTCATCTCTTTATACTTTAAAGGCAATAATATATAAAATATTCATTTCGTCGGTGCACTAATAATTTCTATGGAATGAGTACACTCTAGATCAGTCTTGAAGTAATAGTTCATCTGCTATATAATAGAACTTAACAGACTCTTTCTTCAAGCTTTAGCAGATGGTACAAAGTGAAATATACGAGTTTCCAACTATTAATAGCCCAACATGGAGAAAAGTCCTTTCAGTTGAGCTCTGTTCTCCACATCCCACTTGAACACACACACGCACAGAGAGCTGTGTCCAAAATGAAGAACCTGTTATGGATTAAGCCTAATTCATACTGTATAGAGCAATAATAAAAGAAAAGGTATCAGAAAACAAGAAATGTACATAAAGTTATAGTAGTTCGCCCTCAATTTCAGAGTTACGTTCACTAGCCACTACAGATTTGTACTAAGACGAAGAAGAATAGGTCTTTCCCATACCTGTATTGCACTGGAAAACGGTCCTTTAATAAATAGAAACACGAGGGCGACTCGATACATGTGGGAGTATCCTATTTAGGTGGATTCGCAGTCAATAGACTAAGTCTGCAATATGTTAAACTTCACAATATCTAACATATTCTAAGGACTGAGCATTAAGAGAGAACAGAATGTAGAAGCATAGCAAAGTGAACTAAGGTATTGGGAATTCTTAGAATATCATTATTAGGAGGAAAAGACCTTCCTATGTATAGATGTATCAACTCGAAAGCGTTACAGCTTGGATATGATGTATCTTGACACTGGAGAGCTATAAGGTTGGTAAGTAACGCGAAAGACAGAGACGAAAAACAAAGGTTGCCTATTGAATTTCTCTTTCTTTGAATTCATTTTGGCCCTTTAAGTTGGCCATACAATCTTCTGTTCAATTCACTGTCTACAGTTCAACAGCTTGCAAATGAATATCTGTGTTGTTTATATTATCATCTCAGTTCATCGTAGACCCACAAGCACCAAAGACAAAAGGCATTAGGCACAAAAAGTATCATTACATTTCACACTTTAAATGGTTGACAAACTTCTAAACCAAGTTGCCTGGATCTAGCAATCCTTCCCGAGAGTTCTCTGATTGCTCGGTGACATAAGAACACCGGAGAAGAACCGGGGAACGACAAAGCGGACAGTCGAGGTGGGAATAGAGCCACATGTCAATACAGGGAGCATGAAAACAGTGCTTGCACTGTGGAAGCTGTCTTATTTCTTCACCTTCTTCAAGAACTGATAGGCAAACTGCACATTCAGAATCATCATCTTCTTCCCCTAATCTATCTTTCTTGTACTTGAAGCTGGACAGTGATAATTTCTTCGGTTTCTTAAATCTTCGTTCGAGGTTAGGGACACGTCCCAGGTGTGTGTTATCGGAGTATTCTGTGCACCATTTTACGATGATGAGATTGTATAGAACAAGCACAATCGCAGCCGTTCCGATGACGACGAGGCCGTAATATAACATGTGCAAGTTTGATTTTGGCAGAGAAGGTGGTTGCAGTGGGAGAGGGTGCATGTGGGGAATTGGAGGTTCTCCCATGGTGTTTTTGAACAAGATGGCAGAGGCTAATTGAGAAGTTTGGTGTTTTGTGTAATGGATTATATCCACTTATAATCCATTAGAATCTGTTAAATCTTTTAAGCCGTTGGTCTCAAGGAGTCTATATGAATTTTATTTGTAAAATACAGGCGATTATGTACAATAATAAAGACAAAAAGTGAAGAACCATTGGTACAAACTATAAGGTGAACATGAATCTCACTTGAGAGAGAATATTTGAACTTAGAAAATGTCTCCCTCTTTAAGACGCATTTCTAAGGCTTTTTGAGAATAATATAAAAGTTATATAAAGCACATGATTTTTAACTTTTTACAATATCATCGAAGTTTCGATTTTCGATAATGCTGATAATTAGAGATCACAAAAAGAATACATATTCGTCAGTGATTATCGAAGATCATTGCAATGGTGATACTATCTGTAATTATCGTAGGTGACAATATCATCGGAATTCGATAACGCGATCATGAAAAGCGATCATCGATACATATTCGTCAGTGATTATCGAAGATCATTGCAATGGTGATACTATCAGTAATTATCGAAGGTGAATGTTGACGTAGTAGTCATAAGTGTTATCTAGACAAGTTTTGTATTTTTTTAGTAAGTTGCCGATGGCATATTCTGTCATTTAAGTCAAGATATTTTAAATTTTTATTTACAATTTTAATTGCAGAAAAGTTGTTTTTAAAAATATATTTTATTAAGATGAAATTTTAATGTTATTACTTTATTTATTAACAAAACTTCTTTCAATAATAAATTTAGTTTATTATAATATTTATTTTTTAATATTACAGACGGCAAATCTGTTTGCAATCTGAAATAATCTATTTAATTATCTACAGAATTGTATAAAAATAATTTATTATTTTTAAAAAGTCATTGTAATGATACATTGCTTTCACATGTTGTCACAGTCACCAACAAATTCATATTGCCAATAGAGATTTTGATTCTCCCTGCAAGTTGTTTGTATGAATATTTATAGAAAAATATCTCTATGAGATAATATAAAATTAATTGTTTTATTTATTTATTTATTATGTTGCTATATTTTTTATAATGCTTGTGGGGATAATCTTTATGAGTTGATTGATTAACAAATAAGCTGCTTCATTGATGGAAATTTTGTCAATATTGGAAGCGACTCTTTGAAAGCTGATTGCTTACAAATTAACCCCTAAACATTTACATATGTCGGCTTTCATGGTCGAATAAAGAAAGTGGAAGGGAGAAAAAATATTTACAAAAATTGCGATTTCTAATTAGAAGTTTAGCGAGTAGGAAGTATAGAACAAAAGAAATATAATTAGAAGTTTCAACTCTTTATTTCCGGTTGTACTCACAACACATTTTAATTGCATCAAACGTTCTTAAATTCATTCTGTCACAAGTGCATCCCTAACTTTTTATTTATCACATCATTATCATTAATCATCCATTAATTAGTATATTTCGTCTTTAATGATAGTTTTCATTCAAAACTTATGTTCACGTGCTTTAAAATGAGGGACGGATTAATATTTATTCATAATTTTATATGTGTTATTTATTTGTATATCTAAATTCTGAGGGATAGATAAGTCTTTCTTAATGGAATTTTTAGATGGAAATCGTCATCATTAATAAAATACAAATTAATAATTGGACGAGGATAAGAATACGATGAAAAATTTTGAGGATATACTGATCGAGACTCTTGTAGTTCTCATTTCTCGATTTTTTTTTTCTTTAACGTCTGAGTGTGCTGACTGAAAATGTAGAAAATATATATTTTGAAGGAAATAAAATTTTATAAGGCTGCAAAAATTTGTTTTCATATTATAAAATTATCTCCAATTTCCTTTTACGAGGAAAGAAAGAGATGGTATAAACGCACGTGCCTGATGAACACGACCGTATAGATAATATCAAAAATGCTTCTTCTTCCCGTCCGAGATACTAAAAGCTTTTGTTTGGACTCCATTTTAATCAGATTTTGGGAAAAAATATTTTCGAATATTAATTTTTTGTAGAATGTGCAGATTTTTCGAGAAAAAACTTTGAATTTACGTGTAATATTATTTTATTTGAGAATGTGTGATTGATAAGAACATAAAGAAAAACGAATTAAAATTTTAATGGAGTCCAAACAGGGACTAAAATAACGTGGTGTATTAAGGGTACATTTGAGTCACATTACTTTGGAAGAATGTATTTTGGAACAATAGATTGATGAGAAATGTGTGATTGAAAAAGAAGGAAAAATTATTGGTGTAATTAAAAATATTATTTTATTAAAAAACATATGATTAAAAATGAATAAAAAAATGAGAATAAAAATTTTAATATATACCAAACGGGCTAAATTGATCCTCTAATCCAATATTCACTTCATAGATTTCATTTTTTTTATTTTTTCCCTACAGCCATTAGTGTCAACGCCTCGTTAATTGAACTTTTATTATATAATATACCCAGACAAGGAATGGTGTGACAAGAATTTTATTGTTTAATTAGTGGTGGCAACGAGACGAGCCGAGCTCGAGCCGGGAAA
>CADEPE010033705.1:0-11260 GCA_902829205.1 Fraxinus paxiana | reverse complement strand
GGATGACATTGTAGGCTTTCCAACGGTATCGGAAATCGACCGTTGTGATGGTCGAAAGTTGCCGAAAAATTGCCTCAAACTTGCCCAAAAAATCTGAAAATTCAGTGACCGTTTCTGAAACTTTGAAACTTCAGTGACCGTTTTGAAATTTTCAGGTAACTTCAGTGACCATTTATGAAATTAACCCTTTTCAAAATATATTTTTTCTCTTATTTGCAATCACATATTTTCAGTAAAATAATATTATATGCAAATTTAAAACTTTTCTTTATTTTTTAACAATACATTCTTCATCAAAATACTATTCTAAAATACATTTTGAAAAAATAAAATAAAAATGGAGCTCAAATAGACTCATAGAGTGTATGATTGAAATTGAGTATGCAAATTAAAAAGTTTTGTTTAAAGGGAGATAAACATAGGCTAAAAGTTGGTGATAAGGAATGAAATTTCAATAGTATTTCGTTCATATTTTTCTATCATTTTTCAAAAACTTTTTTATTCAAAAACTTATTTTCAACCACATAAATAAAATACTTTGCACGTAAACTTAAATTTTTTTCTTATTTTTTAACCACATATTTCCAAAAAATTACTATTTTTAAAATTTATTTTCCTGACAAAACTGTTTTTAATGTACATTAAATCGGGCTTTACTGGATTTCTGAATTTTATATTTAAAAGAAATCACGACATTTCGCATATGTTTGGTCTTCATTTAAAAATAAATAAATAAATAAATAAATAAATTTGTTTTTTCAAATTTTATTTTCAATTACACATTTTTTTTAATAAAATAATTTATACGTCGAATTTGTTTTCTAATTGTTTCTAAAAATTACTGTTTTAAAATATATTTTCTCAAAAAATAGGTAAATGTGGGTACTTGTACGTGTATCATGTATCTGTGCGTGCATAAAAATGGGTGTGCATGAGTGTGAATAATTATTATCTGTATTGGTATGTGTGCCTGCATCTGAATGTGTACGAAAAAGGCGTGCATGTATAATTTAGCATGTACATAAAAAGGCGTGCATGTATAATTATGTTTTATGTGAAAATTGACAGGATGACGGATGTCGATCGAAAAAGATCGGGGTCAAAGTTCAATCTGGGTCAAACAAGCATTGAACCGAATACCTAAATTAAGAGTAATAATATTTATCATTATGATAATAAAATATCGTTAGTGTATTAACTCATTATTCTTTATATTTCTCTCTCCTCTCTCTATTTCATAAAAATTGAATTTCATAATCTCATTATTTTATATAGACTGTAACATCACCGATATTACATTATCATAATGATGAATGACACTAATCCTAAATTAAGCCCCTGTTTGGGTCACATTTTTCTTTTCATTCTCATTCTTCTACTCATTTTCAACCACACATTCTTCAATAAAATAATATTTTCTATCACATCAATAACTTTTCCTTCTTTTTCAACCACATATTCCTCATCCCATCAACCAAAAAAATGCATTCTTTTGAAAATAATGTGCACCAAACGGGGGCTTAAGCCGTTAGGTGAAATGCTGGATTGATCAGTATGAACACATTTGATTTTATTCGTTTAGTTTTATCTTTTTTTTTTCCTTCATGGATTATTTCTTTACTGCATATGCTTACTTTTAACCATCTGATCCAGGTGACCATTCCCTCCATGGCCTCAGTCTTCAATGAATATGCTATGAAAAGTCAATATGACACTAGCATTTATCTTCAGGTGAGTAATGTGATAAAGATTGACAAGCTCTTATGTTATATTACTTAATTGTTCGGTTTCTGACTGAATTCTTGAATAATTGCCTTTTTGGGGGAAACATTAGCTTTACATGTCAAAACAATGTCAATATTTTTACTGCCTCAATAACCTCTTATTCTGTAACATTTTACTGGTTCTGAAGTCATGCCATGATACCTTGTGAGGATGATCCTGCTGTTGAGTTGTCTTTGACTATGACCTGGAAATAAGATTGTTCATCCGATTTTTTGGTTCAGTCTGGTGTTATTCGTTTCAGGGTTTCCATTTTCTCAACACAACCAAACCGAGAAACGACTTCAATGATTCAGTTCAGTCTGGTTTTCTATTTTCTTTTATTTTAATTTTCTCAGTCAATAATTAATACCTAACATAAAAATTAAATAATAAAATTAAACACAACACCCCTCCTCCCCGAACCATTGCCACGCTGTCACCTGACTTTGGCAATTAAGACTTCAAAGTTATATTCCTATTGCATAGAAGCTAGTAGAAAGAGTCCATGCAATTGTCATGGTTGTTAGACTAGAAGAGAAATTATCATTATCCTGTAGGGTAAATGCCCATATAGAATTCATGTTCGCGATTAAGTTTAGAAAAAGAAAGAGACAAAAATGAAAGACTTGAGATTTTAAGTCTTGAATTCACAAGAATGGAGAGAGGACACCCTAGTTGAAACAGCCAACTAACCAAGATCATGTGGTAGGATCGGAAACTGGGAGTAGCTCACAGAGACTTGGATGTTCCACTTATTTGTACATATATATAGATCTATTATATACCAGATCTGTGTATTTGTACATTGGCTGCTGTGGTGGTCTGAAGATCATTTTGGTAATAGTGTCAGTGGTATCAAAGGTTATTTTGGTGGCAATGCTAGCAGCAGCTCAGTAAGGTGGGAGCAATGGCTGGGTTGAAGGCAGCAGTGATGGTGGTAGTTGAGGTTTGTATGTTAATTGAATTTGATTATTGGTTGTGATGTATCAGATTGAAAGGGGAGAGGGAGAGGGGTTTTTTTTTTTTTTGGGCAGTTTAATATTTAATTTTAGAGTTTGGGTTTCGATGCAATTCATTTTGGACTGGTTCAAATCTGAACTGAAACCAAATTGTTTATTTGGTTAAAACAGGAAAGATGAAAATAGCTAGAGCTCTTGCTTGGGTCAAATCCCGTGAATAAATTGTTTATTTGGTCAAATCCCGTGAATAAATGTTGTCCCATGGAGTAATTTTTGCCTCACGGCATCTGACTCATTTGTCTGATTTGCAGAACTTGTTTTTATATGGATACGGTGCTATATTCAACTTTCTTGGAATCCTTGTAACCGTCATTTTTAAAGGTTGAATCTGCTCTCCCAGGCTTAGCTTCTGTTGATACAATGAGCAATTTGATTCTAGTATATTTCATGTTTTCAAGATTTGCTTCCATTATATTGTCATCCAAAGTATCTTGAATTGCCGGTCAGTACTTTCCGCTTAAACTTCTGATTTACGAAATTTTCATTATTAAAATGTTTCAGGACCCAGTAGCTTCGATATATTGGAAGGACATTCAAAAGCTACCATGCTTTTAATATGCAACAATGCAGCACAAGGAATTCTATCCTCCTTTTTCTTTAAATATGCTGGTGAGATAATTTTGTATGTAGCTGAGAAATTAAGAGTTATTTCCTTCATTTTGGATTAGTAGCATACAGGTTTTAATGTTCTAGTTATCTGCCAGTATCACTAATTAATTGAGTCATAGCTCAATTTTTCGTGTTTATTGCTAAATACTTACAGGGGCCTTTCTTTTATGCTTCCAGATACGATTTTGAAGAAGTATTCGTCAACTGTCGCGACTATATTTACGGGAATAGCATCTGCTTTGTTGTTTGGCCATACTCTGACCATAAACTTTATGTTAGGGATTTCAGTGGTTTTCATCTCAATGCACCAGGTACCATAACAAAGAGAAGTATTTGTTTCTCATATGTCCCTTGTGGCTTACTCTTGCTTTGTCATTCATCAGTTCTTTGTATCTGTTTCTCGCTTCTACCATGAGGCTTATGCTTTGTCCTTTGTCAGTTCTTTTCACCTCTTTCTAAAGTCAAGGAGGACCAACAAAATGGGGTTCTGGAGAGAGTGGATGTACAGGATAGTAATAGGTATTTGTTTTTTCCTCATCTTAAACACACGTGTAGCTACCAATTAAAAAAATCATGGTATAACAGCGTTTAGCTTTTTATTTTTTACTAACAATTCTTTACTCACGACACAATTTATTTCCACCTACTCTACTCTCCTACCAGGTCGAGAGAGTTATCCTTCATAAATATGACAGCTGGAGCAAATGAGGAGGTATGAATCATCAGAGTCATTTGGATGCAATGTTCATGTGCTTTTTTTTCTCTCTCTGAATACACGATTCCCTTGTTTATTTTCTGTTTTCTTTTTGCCAGACTAGTCATCGTGTGGCAACTGATGAAAGACAGCCTCTTCTTCCCGTCTAAGTTCCCTGAGAGTACGTAGCTGCACTTAATCTTTTCATCTTTTAAATTACTAGTTTGGCTATATGTATATTTCAAATTTTTATATCTAAAAACCACCTCCATGGTGTGCATTATTAATAAATTTTAATAAGAATGATATGATCCAGGTGTCTTTCGATTGATACATAATCTGGGTAACACAAGGAAGAAATCACATTATTAAAGAAATAGGGAATGTGTATCTTTACATCAAACATAAATAGGGAATGTGCATCTTTACATCAAGTGATACCACAAACTAAGTGTTAGAAAATAGAAACTATAGAAGTGATTGAGACAGAAATATGAAGAGAGAGATTCGTATAAATTTGTCTTAAAATTAAACTGTGAAAAAAAATAATAATCTATTAAGCCATAAGGCTTCTCGAGTTATTAAGTAGCTTTTGTTCTTTGGTCTAGTTATGGCTCCCGTACAACAGGTTCCAGGCATGTGATTATCATAAAATTGTTGTTGAAATAACACTGGTGATGCCATTTGCTGCAGCTGTTGGAATATGAATTTTGACTATAGTAATCTATGCCAAATAAGTTTGCAATCAGATTTTACAATAATGCAAAACCTAAACAACACAGGAAGATTGAACAAATAAACTCCTAATGCTTCCCGTTGTGGTTACATGTGCAGCACTTCTGTACTTATTCAACTAAATCTTGTTGCTGGTGGTTCATTTACTGTTCTTTGCTGCATGTTTACCAGAGGACAGAGAATAGGCTACATAGTTGTCTACCACCTTACACTCGTCTCCAGTCCCGTTAGCTGGTGTTTATGTATATCAATTACTTTATACCACTAATAGATTATTTCTTGATTTATTTGTTATATGAAAATATGATCTTCACATTTTTGTAATAAATTTTGTTTTTGATATTTAGTGCTTCGTAGATTGGTATGCTTACTCAATTTGCATGGGATATCAACATTTATGTGGTTACTCAAGGCATTACGCAAATAAAATTCGGAAGTTCATTTTTTTTTATGAAGTGAATTTCTTAGTTTTATTACAGTCATGCTTGGTGCACAATTATGGGTTACAATTTGGTTGACAACATGCTACGTGGCATTCTTGGATAGTTTCCACATCGACTTGTTTTTGTAACCATTAGTTTTTTGTCAACACAAACTATCATCCATAATTGTACAAATAGATTAATCCGTTTTATCAAGTCCCGCTGTTAATGTTTCACAGTACTGTACAGAAGCATATAATTAACTGATTCCCGTACCCTCTGTAGCCACTCGTCAAGTTCAGCTAAAAAGAGTAGGCCTTCAATTAGATTTTGTTTCCGAACTCTTCTCATTTACTTACAAGTAAAAAATGATGTTCATTCAATATTAAGGTAAAAATTATTTTCAAAACAAGAAACATTTTTTGCAAAATGTCCGTCTGAAGTGCCGATCAGAAATCAAGTTCCACAGACCATGCAAATTGCAGATTCGGCAATATCACTGCTTCCACATATCTGGGACTATGCTATATGTACCTAAAGTTCTACATAATATTTTACCTAAAGACCACATGGCAATCCCCTATTGGGGGGGCGCCTGGCCCACCCGGCACCCATCAATAGGGGGCTGCCATGTGATCTTTAGGTAAAAGATTAGGTAGATCTTCAGGTACATATAGGCCACTTTATATGCTAGAAACACACCCAGCATAAGAACATGAGAAACAAGAATCATGTACACAACTATTATTTAAGACTTGGTACAAAAGGCGCCTTAGACGAGGCCTATGAAGTATTCAACCAACTTTTCAAGATTCGGAACGAAAGATACCTCTCATCTTGTGCTTATGTGATGATAGGAAATCGAATTATCATTCTCAAAGCTCAAGTTCATTGACAGACTCGATATTACAAGAACCACAATCACAAAACCTCCAACCCAGAAAATATATATAAACCTGAAACATGCAAAATGGGTGCTTTTCTCCAATTTCTTTTCAATGTTTCTAGCATCTCCCAATCATAGCAAGCTTGTCGCGAAGAATCTGTGAATTTCTCTTTCGACAACCTTTTGTATGCTTAGCAAGGTACTTTTTGTCAGCTAAGTCCGTCTCAACGATGGTGGTTGCACATGAGGCATGTGGTCGCAGATTGAAAGTTCATGTACGTACAATGATCACATGCCCAACTACCCGAATCATCCGTGTTTCCAGTCCGGGAAGATCCCTTTCCCCTTCCACCTTTTCCCTTACTGCTCCCTGCTATGCTCTTTGAGGTTGTCTTACTAGATGCTCCTTGAGAGTCAACATCAGCGAGACCATTCTCTAATGCTCTAACCAAGTTTTCAAAGTAATTCCGAGTTACACTGAAAAAACATGACGAGGGGACACCATTTATATACAGACAATAAATTCGTAAATAAAACTCAGAACCATCTGCATCAACTACCAAATATTCAAAACCAGTTTAACTGATCAAGAAGTCAAATATATGCTCAACTTTTTTTATCAACTAAAAGAATCATCTTGAAAAACTCACGCGAAAGAGTAGCACATTTATCAAAATCCCACATTTACTAAGAATGTTTCATGATGGTAAATATTTCAATCATACATAAGAACTAAACTCAACTAGCTCAACCAATCTTAACCTGTGCAAATATAAGGTGGGCTTCAAGGATCGCCTTTTTCTGCTATCATGGCCATCTTCAAAGTTAAACAAAAGTTCAAATCCCCTCTTATTGTGATTCCTTTTTTATCAAATACAAAAACTAATTTAAAAATTAAAATTGCTTTTTTCAATTTTGTTAATGACAAACAGAGATGTTTGAGGCATCCCACCAGTGTCTCTCTTATTCCAAAACAGTTGATCACTCCAAAATGTAACCTTGCTGCAGTGCTTAGATCTAGTTACTGTAATTAATTACAGCTTTGATGATATTCCGCCATGAAGTCTAGGTCAATTAAATGATACTACACCAATTACGAGTTAATTCGTTTTTTTTTTCATATATCAATTTCATTATGAGGTATGACCAGAGGATTGATTGTAGGATGCAAAAGTTTGCATTCCTAATTACAAGTCACCTAAATGTGCAAACAAGAGAATGATAACTTCAATTGCATCAAGGAATATTTCAAGGGTGCAACTAAGAAATTGATAGAGCACACAAACAAAAAATAGATAATATATTGGCAGTACACCGGAAAACATCAATGATCTATCTATTGACATTAAACCTTCAAATTTTTACTTCAACATTAAATCCTACTGAATCTTCATAAAGGTGCACTACACTTACTTGTAAATTATCTCAAAGAAGTTCCACATTAAAGCTACTTTGGCAGGGTTCCAACTCTAGTTATTGCATTTATCAAGTAACAAATTATTGTCTTAAAGCTGTTTTGGCCTGGGGCTAAGCAAATTATTGCACATATTCTTCGGAATACAAAAATTAAATAAACAATAATTTATCGTTGACTCAGAAACTTTTCTTTCTTTCTTTCTTTTTTTTAAATTTAACATAAGAGAGTCCAAGAAGATCTCCCGTTCAACGTACCATGATCACAGCTCCACAGCAACATACCTCAATAATGCATATGGCAGGGATAATCAGATATGATAATCCTCAATAGAAACAGGGGCAATTTTTAAACTTGTAGCTGGGAATTTTCATAGTAAGTTTGTCTCCACCATTGATAATCTATTCAATTAGAATGAAATACATCCAGCCTCTTATGATATTTCATTTTCAACAGATTAAATGCTTTATTCGTGCATCTGTCTAAACTAGATAGCATTCGTAAATAAAATCATCTTTTGACCTTTTCAACAAACAGATGCATCTCAAATTTAAAAGCTCAGATTGTCCTAAACTTGCAAAAGAAATTTAAGAAAACAGCCAAGTTGGATTCCGAGAGACACACATGCTGATATTGCTAATTAAGAACAGTAACTACTACTTAGGTGCATGTCTTCAAGTCCAACATGGATTGCCAAATGCTGAGAAACATATCCAACTTAGGCTCAAGAACAAGTCCGGAGCCAGGACCGTGAAGAACAAGTTGAGAAAGAATAATACTATAAAAAGGCATTTTATATCTAACAAGATTCAGATTAGTCATAATCTTATATTATACCTCTTAAGCAGAGATTACCTTGTCAGACCAGCAAGTTTTGTGCGGAAGTCATTGAAATCTTTTGATGGCCCTTCAGCATTAAGGTAAGTTTGCAGCTCCTTCTCTGCACACTGATGAAGCCTCTCCAAACCAGTTTCAGCTTCACCTAAATTTATGGCATATGTAAACAATGCAATTAGAACAGCACTAGTAGTAAAGCATGCATGTACCATCTAGAAAACTTCAGTCAGAGAGAACTTGATACCTTGCAAATACTCAAAAAACTGCTTTTTAGTGGGTTCATACTCAGGTAGATAGTATCCATATGCATAGGTCCATTTTAGTACCCTCCTACATTCAACTATCTGCAAACATATTGAAAAATAAATTCATGATTATCTTCATTAAACATGCCCAAGTAAAAACGTAAATAATGCCAAATTAAACCGCAGAAGACATTATAAAACTCAGAAAAAGCTAGGAGACAGATGCAACCATATGCACAGAAGGAAGGGCAAACCTAGAAATCTATCTTTAGTTGGATTTGCTAAAATATACTGTCTTTAGAATGAAACTCAAGTGTTGTTTTACTTTAGGAAGCTACTGGCAATTTGATTATCAGTATCATTTTATGTTTTACCTTTTAACAGTATTTTGGTTCTTAATAATGGTTAAAGCTAGGTAAAATGTTCATAGTAATCAAGTCTCCATTATGTTATATTAGGTCTTTGCTTTAATTAGGAGTTGTAGTCAATATAGATGAGTCCTGATTGGAAAGTAAATTGATTTTTAAGTTTCCCAAGTCTTTAATCATTACCATACCACATTCACCACACAATCAAAGAAACATCCAAGCTTGGCCTGGTATTACTGAAAACAAGGTCTATTTCTTCCAGAAGAAAAATAATACAAACTGAAAGACCATATTTTATTGATGACAAGAAGACAAGTCCAAGTCAGACAGGGTCCCCATTTCTTAAATGTAACTCCGTCCATTGTTTGCCTGCCAAGTGATAATTTCAATCGAACTTTTCCAGAATTTCATTAAAATTGTCCCTCACATTCAGGTAAAACAGAAAGAAAGAATGATATACTTTTATTTCCTTCAGCAATTTTTCCCAGATGTTTATCTTCCCTGAACATCAGCAGACCCATAACATAATAAGCTGATAGAAGTTCAGTGTAACTCACGTCCAGTTTCCACACTGTTGGATGTAGCAATGAATAAAAACCTTGATGAAACACATTGTCCAAACATACCCCATTTTTTTATCAATAACATTTAGTCATTTATTCCTCCAGTGATGTGAATTTAGCTTCACAAAAGTCACTCCAGAGAGTGAAAATCAGTTTCATTTTCAAAAATAAAATGGCAGATCAAGTGATTCATAAACTTATATTAAATAAGTCTGAACTTACAGAACCAGTAGTAGATCTTTACCTGTTGCCAGGCTTCAATAATGAACTTCATTTGTGACTCGGGTTGGGATTGTACTTCGCTAAGCTTCTCAAGCTGGAAAGAACTTAAAAAACAACTCTTAAGGTATCCAAATAGCAGGAAAAAGGTAACCAGAAATGTTGTGGGTAAAAGTTTACCCACGTAAAACCTCATTCTCAGATAAGAAGACAGATTTACACCGAAGATAAGGGGACAATGGATCAGCCTCCTTATTAGAAACCAAATCCTATCCAAACAACACTCTATCACAAGGAACCTTCGCTACTTTGAATACCTACAAATCCTTCAGTAAAGACAAAAACTAAAAAAAAAAATGCACTCCTAACTATTCCCGTGCATCAATTCTCTCTCTAACTGATAGTCAAATAGTGACTTAAGAATGGAATGTCCATAGGGGAATTCCCAGCCCCCATTTTTGCAGCAATGTAACTTTTCAAGATTGTTGGTGGAAATTGACGTTGACACCAAGACAAAAAGTGACCATGACAAGAAAATTAATAGATGAATCAGGGAGGAAATTTAATTTTAGGCGCCTTAGTCCGATTCCAACCGAGAAGATACCATGAAACTATCAATCACTTCACAGAACAGTGAGTCAAGATCCAGCCAATGCACTCTTAGAATGTAATTATATGTAACTACCAATTTTTGAAATATATAGAGTTAGTAACATGGGGACCGACCAAGTGAATACCGATGTCCCAGAATTAAGCCAACCCAAATATAAAAAAATTATTAACAAAACCATTATAATTGCATTCTAAATATATTCATCCTGGGCAATCCAACAGTAAACCAAAGGTAAATATATAACCAGTTTGCTGATTAAATTGAATGGCTCTTCCATCTAAACCATCAACTTGTAGACACTACTGTAAGTCTGTAACAAAACTGAACTTGCAAAATAATGCAGAACAGTTATCCTTACATGAACACTATGCATTTGCTGTAGATCCGCCAATGCCTTTTGCCGAGACTGCACAGAATGAAAAAGAAATTCAGGCTATGAAAGAAAATAAAAGAGAAGATTTAGCTTGTACTGAAATTCATGATTGATTGACCACTCACAACAATCTATATTTCATTCAAAGGCTCATATTAAGAGAAGCTACAAAGATCAACAGAGTCAAATGGAAGATAATAAATAATAGGCAATAGAAAACATACATAATAAAGATCTCTGAGAGTCATATTGAAATTGGGACTGGAAGGAAATTTACTAAGTACCATGAAATACACTAAAAAATAAACCACTTTGCAATTGATCTCAAGAAGACCAACGAATGTTATCGGTCAAAATCACCAGATATACACTCTTTTCATGTTCATACAAAGACTTTGTGATAATACATTTCATTTATGCAAAAACAGAAGAGAGTACTTAGGTAACAATATATCTTCTAACTCAAAGGATTAAACAAGAAAACTATTAAAACCTAGCA
>CADEPE010033698.1:0-11746 GCA_902829205.1 Fraxinus paxiana | reverse complement strand
AATGAGAGACAAATTTTAAAATTTTATTTTAGTACTTTCTGCTTAAAAGTTAGTACCATTGAGACTTTTATAAAAGTTTCTAAAAGTCGTAAAAATTTGAATACTCTAAAATTTATAAAGACTTCTAAAAAGTTTTAATTAAATAAAGTGGTTTGTATACAAATTAATGCTGACAGATAATGTCATAATCATCGTGCATCTTGAAGATGCATTTCATATGGTTCAACAATTAACATGTCGGGCATTCCCGTCCAGAACTTTCAATGTGTGCCTTAGCCAAAAAATTCAAAGTCCAATTAATCAAGAACTTGTTGAAGATATTTATCCTATTTCATATGGATTAAAATTTGATTTTCAATTAATTTTAATAAAAGTTGATAAAAAAAAAAAAAAATTGTGCTATTTATTTATGAAAAGTTCATGTGTTGGTACAAGTAGGCGGATAGGTAATATTTTATAAAGTAGGTATTTCGAACTTTTAAATCTGGGAATTGAAGTAATCTAAACGTTTTCCCACATTACCAAAGGATTAGATATATTATTTAGTACCAATTTCAAGATTTTGCATTTCCAATAAGAATCAACGACTGCAGAGAAATACAAGGGTTAAAATTTGAGAGACAAATTACTCATTTGGAAGCTGTTTCTAAAGTTTACTCTTGGGTTGACTGGACTGTTTTTTTAATCAAAAGAACAATAAACACAACAAATTAGTTTTATTTTTAATATTTTTTTTAGTCGAACATATTTTCTCTTACTTGATGTCCAAAGAAGTATGTGATAATTCACTGCCAATACTTCATTGATCAAGTCCGTTGTACCGGATTTGTCTAGTGTGGTTTATTTCTCTTGTATGGTTTGAAGACTGCACATAGAACGAGATTTACCAAGTGCGCACTCATAGGTAACGGCTGCGGATTCCTACGTAAAATAAAATAAAGTATGGGGTTCCTAAAGATGATATATCTTCCACTTTGGGTATACTACGGGTAAAGGCTGCCCAGCTCATTACTCACTCTGCCATGGGACGGCTGACCAGTCCCTACAATCGGGCTGTACAAGGGGTGGCTCTAAAGGTCCACATCAGCATGGGTTCTATATCTTTTAAACAAAAATGAAATATTACAAAATATTTGTATTTTCAATACTACTCAACTTACATATTCTTGAGCAATATAATAAATTTTGTTGAGTATCTTTGTAGTCAAAGAGCCGTGAGATATAAAAACTCAAGAGTCAAGACCAACCTTTCCTCCATTTGAACTTTTTCTTTCTCTCTCTCACATTCACAATAAAAAAACTGAAAGCTACAAACAGGCTGTCCCTTTCTTTGCCACTCGTTTGTAGTTGTAGGGGTCATCTTTTGCTTTTTCCAAGATTAATATCTTGGAATATAATTTTATATTCACTTGTTACAAGGTTACTACCCTAAAAAGGAATGTGAGTGAACTAGTGAAAGTAGTAAACATCTTTTTCTCTCTCATTAGTATCACTTTCTGGGAAAGCCCACATCTTGAAAATCATTTGTCTACCTTGGTGTATTTATACCATTGAGGAATTTTATATGTGTATTTTATGTATAATGTATGTATGTGTCTCCTCCTTGAATACATACATAATCCATTATAAAAGGTGGATTTGGTGCAATATGGAGCTTTCTCAATAATTTCCAAGTATAAACACACCCCACTCCCTTCCCCTTCCCCCTACTCTACTACTCCAACTACTATTAGGTCTCTCTCTCTCTCTCTAACACACGCACAGTATTCCTGTCTATCTTTTGCCAGTTGCCATTATGCTGATCCAGCTATAATGGAGTCACTGTCAGAGAATGAATGGCTAAGAAGACCAAGTGAGTATTCCCTTGTGTAAGTGAGTAAGTCTTCTTATTCACTCTGTTAATTAATTTTCTTGAAGTCTGTTTGTATTGTCTGTGTCTTGTATTGTGTTATTTAGCTTCACTTTCTTGCTCCAAGCCTTCGATTTATATGTATTTTGTCATTTTCTTTACAATTGGGGTCAAGTTTTTGGCAGCCTCTAAGCTTGATTGCTAAGGTATTCAACTCCCCTTCCTCTTTTTGGGTCTCTGTAGACTTCTTCATCTTAGTCTTTTTCTTTAACCTCACACCCCCCAAAAAGTAATGTTTAAACTTTTATTGCACCAGTAATTTCTTTTTGCATGTTATAGATGACCATTTTTTGTTAAGCTGAAGTTTTAGGTTGCAATATAAAAATTTGGGTACTCCAAGCAATGATGTTTCTTTAGACCAAATATGTATAGTACAAAAAGTTCAACAAGCAATTCAATCTCAGATTTCAATATTGATATTTTTATGGCTTATTCTCCTGATAGTCTTGTTTTCTAAACTTGATTCAAGCTTGTTTTACATGAATTTCCACTATTGTTTATATAACAGAAAAGAAGCTGTGGCCTTTTTCCTTGTTTGTTCTGTTAGTCACTAACTTCTATGATACAGAAATGATACAGAAAACTGTAACCTGTGAGATTCACAACTGAGGTTTATTTCTTCAACTGTTTCTACATTTTGTCACCAGAAAAAGCCAGTTTTATCCCACTATCTTGCCTAAAAGTCTATAGTTTTAATGTCTTTTTACGATGGCCTATTTGAAATTTGGAATATAAGGCCGCCCATTCGAACAATTCCTAACCAAATAGAAGCTGGATTTTACCCTTTTTAATCAAAGCTGGACTGCATCTTGATTCTTGAAGTTTTATTAGTATGTAAATTTGCATTTACTAGGGTTAAAGGGAATAAATTTCACTTGTAATATCAAAAATCATATATCACATAAATCCAAAAACAATACTCTTAACGAAGTTGACCTTTACGGATGGAAGCTCGATGCACGGTATTAGAGCTTAAAAACCTCAAACGAGCAATTCAATCCAGTCAAAGCAAAAAGGAGCAATCAGATTCCAAGATTGATGTTCTCAAATGAGTTAGTATCTTGTGAGACGTGTTAGTCGTAAAATAACACAGTAATCAACATGTAAGGGATTTAGGATCAGTAATGTATAGCTCCCTTGTAAGTTTGAACCTCAAAACTCAATACTTACAGGGTTGAATCACTAATGTATAGTTAAAAATTGGATGAAATCATGCACCAGTTGAAAATTGTAAATGAGCTTTAGGATTTTTTGGCGATCTTAAAAATGAGATCTTGTAATTGGCTTTAGCCCTTGATTGAATTTTTTTTGTTCTAACATTTGTTCTGCTTATATAGAACCACAAAGTTAATGCATCCATCTTTTGTTACTGTTATGATGTGGTTTACTATTCTCATTCAACATAGACAGTAATTTTACAAGATATTGAACCAGGTGGATGATATTGAGTAGTTATATTGCATCAAATTCTCATTCAATATGGATAGCCATCGAGGGACACGTGGCATGCTCATAAAAAGACCTTGAACGACAACAAGAAATTTGTGGGCTATCCCGGGGGACATATACCGACTTGGCTATTTGGAGGGAGATTTTACTTTTCAATTTTTTTGCGTACTGATCAAAATAAATAGTTAGTCTCATCAACTTTACAAGTGTAGAGATTGAAGGGGAGAAATTTATTCGCCAAAGAGACTGTTAAATTCAGGAAAATCTGAAACTCTAAAGATTTTTAAATCTTTTGAGCCTATTGATGGCATCATCGTCATTTTCTGGGTCGTCTAAGAGGGCCAAGGCACCCAGCAATATTATCCAAGTCGGTCATTGCTCAGTTGATGGATGTAATGCGGACCTAAGTCTATGTAGAGAGTATCACCGACGGCATAAAGTCTGTGAGATTCACTCAAAGACCCCAAAAGTCATGATTGGAGGCCGTGAGCTACGATTCTGCCAACAGTGCAGCAGGTAAATATGAAGCCTGTTCTCTTCAGGTGTTATTTATTCTTATGGCTTATTTTCTTTTCTGTTCATTTATACATTATTTGAATTCTTTCAAACTCATCTGATCCTCTGGGGATCAGTAAGTTATTTCATCAAACCTCTGTTTGGATGGATTGATGAAAATTTGTAATGCTATTTGCAGCCATTTTTTTATGTTCTTATTCTTTTAGCTCGTGTTTTTCAAGTATCCTTCTTTTCAAATAATTTGAGCTCTCTCGTCTCATGTTAAATAAATTTTGGAGCAGTCAGCCCCATTTACTTATTTATTTTACCAGCCTTTTTTTTTTTTGTCCTCATTTTGATCGTATTCAAATGAAAGTTTATTGAACTTGCCCTCAAAATAATGCCACAACTAAAGTTCTAGACCTTAATGTCCAAGATTGATTCCAGTGGGAGTACAATTTGTAATTCTTTTCTTGGAAATGCTTCGACAGTTTTTTTTTTTCAGCTGAATAGTAGCAGAAATTGAATCTCATGGAATTTGAGTGGATCTCGTTGAGTTGTGGAGCTATAAAATGGATAAGTTTGGAGATCCATTTGAGTATTTCAATAAAATTTGAATTATATTTTCCCTTTTATCCCATCTAAATGATTCCTGGTAGCTTTATTAACATGAAAATATTGTATAAATTTGTGTGTTAGAACTCACGAAGATAAACCAGCGGTGCAAAAATAAGAGAGAAGCAATCATTTTGAGGAAACTGTTATGGTATTTGCGTCAATAAAGGCACTGTTATGCACCTACATTTTTCTTCAACCCCGTCTCTTGGGGTATAATAGTTAACAATTAGAGAGGTTTTTCTTTAAATCTTGGATTATGTAGTTTGTGATTGATAAGATTGTCATTTCCCCTCGATTCAGTTTAGATTGTAGTTTATCATTTGTTTCGTGTGATGTCCCCTTTGTAGGTTTCATTCTCTCATAGAATTCGATGAGGGAAAACGAAGCTGTAGGAAACGACTTGACGGCCACAACAGACGGAGAAGGAAGCCTCAGCCCGACTCTGTCTCAAGAACTTCTGGATTGGTGTTTCCGAGTCGACCTGCTGTTTCAGGTTCAAGACTTCTGTCATTTAGTACCCCACCAATACTTTCAAATGCTGTCATGAGCTCCTCGTGGGCTGGTCTTGTCAAACCCGAGAACGACACGGGGCTATATAACAGTCAACAGCTCTCAAATTACATCGAGGGACAAAACTCATTCCCAGAATGCTCTGCAAGTTATAAGAGAGTAAATCAACTTCAATTCACGCAAGAAGAAGCTTCCATCTATCAACAACCGGTTTTTTATCCAAACACAGCATCAGCAATTACTAGCAGTGGCCCTAGTACTTTTTCCAATGGGTTAAATCAAGTCGTTGACTCTGATCGTGCTCTCTCTCTTCTGTCATCGACAACCCCTGTAACTCGGGATTTTGGTTTGAACCATGTTGTTCAGCCCGAATCAATCCCCTGTGCAGACTCCTTGATTCATAACTTGCACTACAGTAGCCTAGGACAATATCAGTTCTCTCAAGAAATCGAAAGCAAACCAGTAGTTTCAGCTAGAGACTCCCATGGTAGCAATGCCTCTAGCCTTCATTTCCAGGATATGTTTCAGAATGGGACCGAGGGGACGTCTTCAAATGGATCCCATCCAACGCTCTCGTTCATGTGGGAGTAAGTTTAGCCAGGTTTCATTTGTCTGTTACCTGGTGTTTTCACATGTATAGTTATATTTGTGATTGCTTGTTGCCTGATGTTAGAACCTATGACAGAAATTGCACGTTCGATCGCGTGTTCTTAACTTGGTTTCTATGCCTTTACGGTTCCTGAACATTTGGAGTCGGCATTGAGTCTCTAACCTTCCATTTTCATTGTATCTGTGCGAATATTGCCGAAAATTATCATCAAATGATCATGTGTATTGCACATGAGGTACTGTTACAGAGGCACAACAGATTTAAAAAAGAACAGAGAAAGATGGGGATCCATGCCAAAAACATTGAATGAGAATTCAAATAGTACAAACTCTGCATGTTAGGACTCAAATGTAAAGAAAACTTGTTACTCTCTTGAATATAGAACCTTCTCTTTACTAATTAATCCAGCCATTATTTAAATGATGGGACACGTCACACGTGGGTGGTGCCTGCACCCGACGAGCCCCTGAGGTTACCCATACTGGCTCTGTCGGAATTTTTTTTTTTTTTTTCCATATACTTGGAATCGCTCGTACTCACGTGGATCCGCTCTTGCTTGAATTTCTGAATTCGCCAGTGATGGGAGGTCTTTTGAAGACTGCTTTTCAACTAAACAACTAGGAGTGGATCCACCATGAATTCGTCGATGGATTTGCAATTTTTTTCTTTAATAGTTCATATCTTGAAAAAGTGTTCAAATCTAATTAAATAACATACACAGGAATATATCCAAATAACCAACTTATCTGATATTCCATAATTTATTATGATGATAGTATAATTAGTTAAGAAAACAATAGGACCACCTCCCAACTAAATGATTCAATTCTATCTCAAACTTGTAATCTATATATAGTTGTCACCTTCAAACTTATATGCCATAGAAGCCTCTGATTTTCACTTATTTTTGGCACTTCTACTTATATTATGGAGACTACCAATCATAAGCAAGGAGGGTTCATGAGAAGTAAACTGGTCATGTCCTTCTATATGGCCACCAAGCCTTCACCGGCCATGCAATGCACCGCCCCTGCCACCACCACCGTTAAACCGCCTCCACACACGGTGGCTTTTACAAAGAAAGGCAATTTTGGTGTTTCAGATGGCTATGTTCATGGCCCAAATGGAGGCACCGGGGATGAACTTGTCGATGCCAGAGCTACAAGCTTCATTTTTCAGGTCAAGGAGCGGCTAAGACTTGAAGAAGAATGAAATATTTATGAATATTTCAAAACAATATATATAATTGAAGAATATGCATATATTTCAGGTGTGGGAATCTTGCTTATCGGTTGTGTGTGAATGTGTGACAAAAAATACAGGAGTCCAAGTTTTAATTTCATGCAACGCTTATGTTTACCAAAGAAGAAAATAAGTCGTTTATGTCTAGAGGTGATTTGAAATCTAGTATTTTTTTTATTTAATTTAATTTAATTTTACTCTTTTAAGTAATTTTTTTTCACTACAATTCACCTTTTGTCTAAAAACTTAGGGCATATTCTCTTTATCATTTTCAAGCCGTTTTCTGTTTTCGATTTTCCAAAATAGTGAAAACGCGTTTTTGAAAACAAGTTAAAAATTTACAAAGAAAATCCAAAACGACAAATTGAGTGTTTTCAGTTATAATCAAGTCAAAATTTTCAAAACGCGTTTTGGATGTTTTCAAAACAATTTTTCAAAATGCAAGAACACATTTTCAACAATCTCAAAATAGACACTCAAAATACAAAACTCAAAATACAAAACTAAAACACAAAGAGAACATCCACTTACTTGTTCGCCAAGACAAAGAGGTTGTTTTCTAAAGGTATCTTATTTTAAAAAATCTTCCGTTTGTGAGTAATGAATCAATTGGATCAGCGTTTGCTAACAATTGAAGTTGAATAATTTGATTGCACGAAATTAAATATGAAATATTCAGATGCAATTTTGCTAAAAATTGAGTAACTTGCAATTTATTTAACCCAATGAAAGTTAAGAGAATTGAGGATGAGATTCTACAATTCAAATTCTGACACCAGGTCTGATACTCAGTCTTCTAAAATACATTTTTCTCTCTTATTTTCAACTCCACATTTTTCAATAAAATAATATTACACGCAAATTAAAAACTTTTCTTATTTTTTAACCACCATCAAAACACTATTTAAAATGCATTCTTGGGAGAATAATTTGGCTCAAACAGGGTGTAAAATACAAGTGAACAGTAGTATTACCATTTTGAAAAGAGGGAAAATCGTAAACAGGTTCATAACTATGACTTGTATGGCAAGTCAGTCCTCAATCTTTAATTTGAGACATTGCACTCTTAACATTTCATTTTTGACTGCATAAACAAATCCTTAGGAAATGGATATGTCGTTACTCTATTGTATACAAACTTTTGTTATAAATGATAACATCTATAGCTACTCTCGATTTAACTGGAATACACATAAATGAATAATCCTTAATTTATTGACTTCGTTCTGTAAAGGAAAAGGGAAATATAAAAAAAGAAGAGGGGACAATAAAAGAGGAACAAGATAAAACATGAACATCTCTTCTACCACTCCCATCCCATATGTCCCATCCCAATTCATTCCGTGGGCTCGCCTCCCAACCATTGCAACAAAAGCTAAAAGTGAAAAATTTACTACAAAAAGTACTTTTTTTAACGGACGATTTTAATCTAATATAATTGCTACTACAACAAAAGTGAAAATTCTAAAGTCCAAACTTAAAACTTTCAAAACCAATTTTCTACAATGACCATCAATCAAAGACCACGTCTCCAATTTTCACGTCAAAAGATTGCACGTTATAGATAAGAACCCAAAAAGACACCGAATTGTACCTCCCCATCAGCTAAAAGAATCCCATCAGATGGATGTAACATGTCATCTACCATGGGTTCCTTTACAACCAGCTCAATTAAGAATAATGAGCACAAAAATGGCCCTAACATTCCTTATGTTTTATTATTATTTCATGTTTTCCTATTCGGGACCTTATACCATATTGTGGAAGGCAATTAACTCAATTAGCAAGCTCTAATTGGTTAGTGGAAGTCAGAAATGGTATTTCTATTTCCCTCTCTCTATGTATGTGACAATCAATTTGGTAAAAGTAAAGTGACTGTTACACTTCTCTACACGAGGACCCCCATGTGTTTCAATTATCCTAATTGGCAAACGGTTCGGCAATCCCACGCCTTGTACACTAACATGAGGCAAAGCTAGACTGACCTTCAAGTGCGGACGACCCGTTTTCTCCCGCAAAGCGAAGTTGGATCGACCCCATTACACGCAAACCCCATGGGAAGGGCCGGTCCAGGATGAGGCAGTGAAGAGATCTTAAACAAATCTTGTATTATGTGATTGACAAGACAACTCGCTGTCGCCGCCCCATCCTATTTTGTCAAGTCCAAGGCCGCAAGCTAGACCTTATGAATACGAAAATGGTATTAAGGCTGGATTGATTGATGTCTATGACAAGAAATGTCAGTCATTTTGATGAAGCCACGTACATTATCATCCAACGGCCTTCATTAAATCTTGCACAGGTATAAAAATTCACACTTAGTGCCATCCAATGGTAATGCAAGACTACCATATCTTTTACTTGTTTTTCCAAAGCCAACCCCCTTTTTTTTATATTGGAGGCTCACGTTTAAAGCTCTCCCACACTCATATACTTATTTCTCCAACTGACTTGACTGTTGGAGTGAGCACGGCCAACTCCATCCCCTCCAAAGAAGGCCACGTGTGACTAACGGTTTATCTAAGTGTGCATGAACCGAGATTCCGTGGACATGAGAGACATTGTGATCTGATGACCACATGATGGTAACTTTTCCCCAAAATATGCTCAACAACATGGACCTTAGAGATCCATTATTATTTTTGACAGGATCAGACCATCAAGGCCTAGAAATAGGTCTCGTCAGCCACTCCCATCCAAAGGAGACCAGAACGTGGTCAAGGACATGAACCTCTGGGAGTTCCTCTTCATCCCCCTCCTAGAAATAGACGGGAGATGAGAGATGCTGAGAACTTGAGAAATAAAGCGAAAATTTGGCAACCCCCTCGTTATCAAGCCAAGGGTGATAATTTAAATGATCCATACAAATCTTTTGAATTTGACGACGATAATGAAGTGTCCCCATTCCAGATCACTTCGTGCCACCAAAAATACCTAAATATGAAGGAAATGATGACCTAGCGAAACACCTTAATAATTACAAGACCCATATGTCTCTTAAAAGAGCCTCGTCAGCACTAAAGTGTAGGCACCACTACAAACAACAAACTCAACTCATGCATACTCATCTTCCACCTCCGTATCTTCTTCTTCATCCACTGTCTCCGACTCCACCAAATGACATGTTCTCTTTTCGAACAATTATTGGAACTGTGCCCAAGTTTGTGGCATCTATAACAAATATCTCATGTGATCCTTGCATATGGTTTTGTATTCTGAGGTATGCCTTAAGTTTGACCTTTGTTTCCAAATCGACCACTATCGTCAATATTGCTCATGTTAGAGTTGGTTGGTGTTTGTAGTGGGGCCTTCCCTTTGTCCAAAGGAACAAACGATGATGGTTTGGTAAGTGGGGGAACTCTCCTATAAGTGGTTTTCCTCTTATCAAATTCCATTATCTCAGCCTTCGTTGCTATGTTAAGGACTCTCTGCAACGTCCAAATATTCTGTAACCCAATTCTATCTTAAATAGCCATCTTCAAACTATTGGTATACCTGGCTACCCTTTGATTTTTTATTCTAACAGATTGTTCTGTTCTACCAACCGCATAAATTCGTTGGTATAGTCCTCTTCTATACGATTGCCCTGCATGCATCCTAGTTACATACGAAACAAAATCTGTTCGTAATCTGCAGGTAGAAACTGACCTATCATACACTGCTTTATCTTTCTCCAAGTTCGAATCCAACTCTTTCCATATCTTCTTCGAGTGTTCTACAATTGATCCTACCATACTGCTGTTGATTTCAAATAGAACGCTACCATCTTAACCATCTTGTCCTTCAACACATCCATAATTTCGAAAAATCGTTCAACTTCCACCAACTAATCCAAAAAGTCCCTGATCTTCAGGTTCTTTAATCTGATAATCATCGAAGGTATTTCGATTTTGGTAATTATGCAGCAGCACTTCGAATTCTTCATCCGACCTCGATTCGCTTTCGTCTACTGCAAGCCTCATATTATTTCTTTTCCCTACTACAGGCTCAGCGATCCATTCATTGTTTGTTTCATATTGTTCATTCTGCCCATTGTTTCCAACACCCCGCAGCAACAATTGGCGAATCTCTTCGATCTGAGTGGTAAGATATCAATCCATCAATTTTGAGCATCCAAATCTGTCCTAGTAATTGGTACGTCACCCATGGTTGTGAATCAAATATATAGAGATGGAAAGCCGGCTTTGATACCACTTGACGCCGCGCAAAAAAAGGAATTCAAGCGAAAACCTTAAGATCACGAAATTTGGAATTCACTAAATTATAAAAAAAAAAAAAAAGAAAAAAAAGAAGAAGATAAACTCACGAATTTTATTAATTGAAAGATGATAAAAATGATAAATTTAACCATTTATTTATAAGGGTTTATGTTACGCCTCACCTCCAGGGCTCAAAGTAAAGATGCTACGTGGCAAGAAACATGGGCAGAAAGTCAACAAAAAAGTCAAAGGAAGATTTACAAGGTTAAATAACGGAGAAGTCAATCAGGACCGAGGTCCTTTCATAAAAAAAACTGAGGTCCACGTTGAGCCAATATCTCAAGGACGAAGCACTACAACTGAGGTTGAGGCTCTCTGAAGCTCCCCGAGGCTCTCAAATCATCTGAAGTCCTTGGAGCTGACGTTGTCCCATGCAACAGATTCGAAGATCTCTTAGAAGTGATTGATGTAACGTTTGTAATAAGTTTGTCAGCGTTTCAGCCTATTGTATAGAACGGCTGACCTCTCATCAATGTATTAATTATATAAATAGACAATGATGTGACGTCCTGATAAGTGTATTTTATACACTTATTTGAGCTCTAAAATATCTACATTTCGTAGTTCTTTTAATGAGATTATAGCCTAATTTATTATATAATGTGTTTTTAGGTGAAACTCAATGAATAGAAGTGAAATTGAAAGAATGAAGCG
>CADEPE010033655.1:0-11651 GCA_902829205.1 Fraxinus paxiana | reverse complement strand
ATTGACTTTTTCATTTATTAAGAGAAATAAACCACAATTACCCTATAGGTATAGAATATCTTGATTTAAATTAAGAGAATAAAGGAAAGATATTTAAATATTTTTATTGTCTAAACAATGTTTACCACGTATCGTCGTATACCCATTTTTTAGTTGGGACACACCTCCCTGAATGAGTAACACTACTCAAAGTTTAAATAAAGGAGAGTGTTCATTCAACCTATTAATTCTAGCTAAGGTTGTGATTGGACAGCCGTTCCAATTCTAGGAGTTCCAGAATTTAAATGCAACGGTCCCTAACGACACGATTGGAATCAATGATGGTCCCACCCTAGCAAGCAATAATGACTACACTCTTCTACTTGGACAATTCTCTTTCAACAGCAAATAAACCATGTAAATCTACAATCAGAAATAGTAAAAATGAAATAATTGTTATTTGTATGGTTTAATTCGGAATGAATTAAACAACTCGTACTCACAAAGTGTACACCTTAATTGACACCCCTTATGTGTCAAAAATCTAATTGATTGAAAAATATGTTGTTAAAATCAATGTATCAAAATCTACCAACTCGCATGGGCGTAAATCAATATGTCAACTTTTATGTACATGTAGCACGGTTCTTCCAATTCTAAAGCCAAAGAAAAATTTCCCAAAGCTACATTTCCCTAGGAATGGAAACAAAATCACCTTGATACTATATCCGATCGAGCCAAGCATCTTCTTGAAAATGGAAAGATCTATGTAGATAGCCAACCTCCAGGAGAGAGCCATATGCACGGACCAAGTGAGCAGGGAATGCAGCTAGCTACCTACAGTCACTCAAGAGAGTCCCTCCAAAGCTAAAATTAGCATATGTAGACATTCTTCAAGAGAGCATTCGTTGGTCCCTATCTACTTGAGTGTGACCAATAGTTGTAAACTATCACATGACACTAATATTCACCACATATCCCACAAAACAATTTGAGAACTTAAATCATGGCTGACTCTGCCTTGATATTCTATAGCCCGGGGTAAATACGGAAGAACAGAAACAAAAGATAATAAATTCTTAATTTTCTTTCTTTCATAGACTAAAAAAGACCATAACCGGTAGTTTGACAGATCCCCCTATTAAAAAACCCAGACATTCGCATATCGTCTTCGAGCAGAATGAGAAATGCCTATTACATGCTCAAACTTTTGAACTTCAGAAAACTCTAGACCCTGTTCAGAAGGCAACAGTAATCAGAAGACATAATTGGGACTGGACCATCTGTTACTTATCCCTACTCCTCTTCCATTCAACAGTAAAAATACAAAACCAACCTTCCCCGTCTTTCAACACCCTACATAGTTAACAGAACTTGGTGTCAATTGAAGGAACTTAGTAACAAGATAATGTAAAAACACTCCATGCCAGGCTAACCCAGTCAGAAAATTATCAAGATTCAAGCTTAGTTTCAGATGATCTCAATCCAGAAGAAATGCCACCGATGCTCCCAATTTGTGATTCTAAGGGCAATAAAAACTTGGGCTGTACTTGTAGCAGTATTTTCAGAGATGGCTTCGAATTAATGTGCTGCACAATAGCGCAAGATACATTTAATTTTGCAGCAAGAAGCACGGGATGCAAATAAATTTATTAACCAGAAACAAATATGCACCATCGCTTACCTTCGTTACATCCCTGTAGAAAGCACCGATTTCTTCTTCAGTAAGACCACCCTCATCAGCATTTTCCTCCCAGCCCATAGAGCGCAAAAAGGCAGCCTCCTCCTCTGAAATAGGATCAGAACCTTGATGTTTCTTTCCGTTACTGAAATATTTCTGCCCTTCACAAGCATCGCCATTGCAAGTGAGGTCACCATTCTTGTCAGTCAAATGGCCCTCACTCAGGTTTACACAGGATAGTGAATCACCAGCATTAAAAGTACTTGTGGCAGTGACCTCTAATTCACCAACATTATCTGTAGCAGGTGGTGACAGAGAAGTACCATGATCTGAAACAGACAGGGAGTTTGCCATAGATTGAACAGGAATGGAAGAGGAATTTGCCATGGATTTCTTCCTCATAAGTTTGAAAAAATCATTTCGACTTTGAGCTTGAGGAGTAGTTCGCTTCTCCAGCACAGTCAATACAGGCATGTGCGCACTAGGAATGAATGAGTTGTTTGTTGGGCCCATAACTGGAGCAGCTGCAGGAGCTGATGAAGCCATCAAAAGGGAGGAATTTACTAATTTGCTACCGCTTGTTGGGCTCAGGTTATCCTTTGTAGTAGAAGAGACAGCATTCCTCTCTCGCACTGGCTTAAGAACATGGAGCTTTCCCACATTACTTGTCTTTGAAACATCAGACTTCACAAGCCCACCACGAGGAGAGTGACTAGCAGAAAGTGAAGACGAAATCGGATGCTGCAGCTGACCCCCCTTAGTTTTTGGTTTATCTGAAGAAGTTAAGACCTGAGAGAAAAGTTCAACATGATTAATCATATCTTCAAATTTATCAAAAACAAAATGCACAAGATAATAAGTAGCCCATTCATATTATGCAGAATGGGCCTCAAAAGCACATAAAGCATAAGCTTTCTCACGTCTGCCCTTGTGGATTTCTCAAAAAATATAGCTTTCTACACATTATTTCAATGGGTCAAAAAATCAATTTCTGATAGCAATTAATAAATAGTTTCATGAAAAAGAAGAGAAAACAACACTCCAAGGCCTGGATATTCAATAGCTACTTTGAAGAGATGTAACTTTAAGAAATTAACGTATCAAGAAAAATTCAGATATACGAACATTAGAGTACTTAAAAGTAGAACTGAACTGACATCATTAGAGTGTGATAGAGACAGTTGCAAGCTTAAAATAAAGATTCGGCTATGCAAAATATTGGATTGTGTTAAGTTGAGATGAAGTTCCATAAAGTTAATAAATATTCCATATGCACACATTAAACCGTAGTTTGGATTTAACTAAATAACAATCATTTCTGCCTTCGACACTAAAGATTTTGAGGAAAATTGGTATTTAAGACATGACTACTCATATGCTGTCACCAAGCTAGTTGCTCCCTATTGTCCCACTGGCTTCCTCTTTGCTCTCAAATTCTCCTTTGCTGTCGTCAAAAGTTATCCAAAATCTCCCACCCCCAAAAAACATAAGAATGTCCTATCCTACTTGATTCCGTTGAATTCAATATTCAAAGTAACGATCAGATTTATTTATTAAAAGAATTGATCAATACAGTTCATATGTACCCAAAGGTACTGTATTTGGTTTTGAATCAGATTTCGTATCAATCTACATTATTCACATACGAGATCTGGGCCCTTATTTTTCTAATCATTCAAGAAAATGATCAGTCTCCTAATAAAAAAACAGGAGTTAGAACCAATAAAGATTTCTTTTTGCACTTTGTTATAGTCATCAATCTATTGATCTCATTCTCTCCCTCTCATCCTCGGGTCATCTGCTACTCTTTCATTAGAGATTTCAAGCGAATCCTCCCTTTACTCAACCTCCCCACGCCACAAAAAATTAGGTGGTGGGGGGAGAACTAAGATATGAAAAGAAATATCAGCACACTTATTCTACCAACTCTCAGGACTTCTTTCTTTTGGAAAATGGCAAGTGCGACTCTCCAGAGACCCAATGACTACATCTTTGTTGAGCGGCTGGTACATCTTATAATTCTTCCAGTTCTATTATTCACAATCCAAAACTAATGTGATTGAGAAATGACAAATACAGAATAACAACCTTTACATGGTTGCTGTAAAAAATGCTTTTGACCTTCATTAGAAGTTAATCTAATTAAACATCAAGACAAAAATTGCCTAATCATTTGGACCTTCAGTTTTCTGAAAGTGATTCTGCTCACATTAAATCAAATGCACATATTAAAAATGAGAAATCAATAATGATAACAATCCTAAAAGTTAAGGAAATCCTCTGTATGTTATTTAAATGCGTTTTGGCAATCAAAACCAATGAAAGTAGTTGTCAGCAGAAATCTATACTTATCCCCCTGTTTGGTACACATTAAAATTCTTATTCTCATTCTTTTACTCATTTTCAACCACACATTTTTCAATAAAATAATATTTTCCATCACATCAATAGCTTTTCCTACTTTTTCAACCACACATTCTCCATCAATCTACTATTTCAAAATACATTCTTCCAAAATAATGTGGCTCAAACACACCCTTAAAGCAAGATCATTATTTAAAAGGTTTAAGTTTTAAAATGAAAGGGAATAAAAGGAGAGAAATAATTAAGGCAAGTATATTCCTTAAACAAATAACAATAACAAATATGGAGAGAGAGTGAGAGGGAGAGGGAAGGGGGGGGATAGAGACAAGACAAAATATAATTTCCGTTGGCTGATTTTCACCAATCGAAATGACAAAAAGCACCCATAATACCCCTACACAAAAAATGAAAACAGTGAAGAAAATGAATGAAGAAAAAAACCTGGTACCCCACACCTTGACACAAGAACCCTATTTTCTGTTTCTCTATCTATCAGATCCTTTCTCTAGAAACTAGAAAGTGCATGGGTAAGAAGAAAAAGATTAATAGGGATAGATTCCTCTCAGTTTATGCCTTTCTTGAAATGGTAAAAATGTTCCTGCAATTAGGCAATATCAATATTGAGAAACAATTTCAAGAATAAGTGATTGTAATATACTAATCTGGTTAGCTTGCAAAAGTTGGTTGAACCACAACCAATATGAAGGAGAAAGTTGAAAAGGTAGCAGTGTTGGTTTTGGCTGGGATGTTTACTGATTGACAATAACTGCTATTTCTAACATCATCTAATGGAATAACTATTTTCTTCGGAAGATAACATAGGTCCTCCAGCAGTTCTCCATTTATCTCAGACGAAGAACTACACAAACAGATGTTTGATTCACCCTCTCTCTTATATTTATGTCACAAAATTTATTACCATTTAAGAATATTGACACTGATGGAGAAAAATCCAGGAGATACCAAGACAACCGCATTTTTCCTAGTGCCTAGACACATTTCTTTCTCTCTGATTAATGTATTTTACTCTCCTGAAGCAAATCCTTTTGAGTCTCCAAGACTAAACCGTCCTGATTTAATAGCCATTTCCAAGTCGCTCACGAACCAATTGAGTAAGCTTTCAAGTTTAAATCGCTGGATATGTGATTTATCATAATCAATATCAAGACAAACAAATTGTCACACTTGCGAAACATGAACCAGTCTCAACCTATATCTAACACTATTGAACTTTTCAACCAGCATCTAAAATTAAAAATCCTAAACAGTCCACAAGGAGGAAAATTCAATTCAAAAATTATTGAAGCAGAATAAAAAAATTGGGAAAGCTATGCAATGCTACACCTAAAAAGAATAACTAAAGTAGAATACCAACTTACACTGATATCATTGAGGCATATAATTCATATACGATGCATATTGAATTTCAAAGCAAAGATAGGTAGTTCACTCTTACCAAGGGTTTCAGCATGGACGGCGTTACCGGAATCAATTGCCTAGATTGTTTTATCGCCAGTTCTTCAAGTCTCTGAGTTCCAGCAGACAACTACAAGAAAAAGAAAAAAAAGAACCGTTAGCACCGCTTTCAATATTATCACCTGAAATAAGGAAAAACTGAACCTACCTGAGGCATAGCCTGAGCACGAGCAGGACCCTGAGCCACAGTTGCAGCCATATTAAGACCAGTGGTCAAGCCCGAAGTCATAGGGGCAGAACTTGAAGGGGTAGCTAGTCTTCCAGTTAAAATAGGTACTTCCGCCAGAGCCGACGTCCATTTTTCGCCACCTATCATGGCTGAGGTACCAATGGGTAAGTTCTGAATAGTAGTACTCAAGCCAGGAGACGGAATCCTTCCAACCTCTGGAGTGACCGGTCGTTCTTCCGCTCCCAAGGATGGAAAATCTCTCTCAAAAGAGGCTTTGTTGACACTACTAATAGGACTGCCCTTAGTAAGCAGACCATTGCTGTTGTTTCCACAGTTATTGCTCAAATCAGTCACAACTTTCTTTGGCCGTGACTCCCCAAGTTTCCCGGAAATCGACAGTGAGTGCCTCAAACTGTACTGCTCAAATTTACTAGACAAAATGTTGACCCCCAATGGATCTGAAATGTACTGGTGTTTACGGTCCCCCAAAACTGACTTTTCTTTATCACGAGAACCATACGTGTCCTCCCATTCCCTATTGCGGTGATTCCTAGCGAAACTACTATAGGACCTCGAGTGACCAGAACCGTTACTACTGGAACTCCGACGGAAAGATGATGTAGTTCTGTCTGTACCAGATGGTCGCCCTAAATCATGACCATTGTTCGCCACATATGACTTAATTCTTGCTAGTTTTGGAGCAGAATGATCATCTAAACCAACAAAAACACATTAAAAATAGTTCAAGTCCACGAACTAGGATATATCCAATATAAGATGTTTGTTTCAAAAAGATGATAATGTGTACCTGAATGTGATGCAGTGCCACCACCCGCCAGACTTCCACTGTTTTTCAGCCATTCTGGTACTAATGTGGGTTCACTTCTTTCCATAACTAATGGCAAACATTATAGTATACAAAGAATAATGGGAAAGATAATCACTTGTCTTCTTCTACTTAATGATTGTGTATCCACAGCACTGTGCCGATTGATAACCGTCACGTCTCCCCTCCCAGACAAAATTGAATGCTTTTTTTCAAAAAGCCAATCCAAAATTTCATCCTAATCTGAAATTTCCTATGCATTAATCCCTTTATCCTTTAGGTCAAAGCCCTTACTGCGCTGTTTCAAAACTCAGTGGCTAGTGTTGCATTAACCGAATCCATAGAACCCCCAAATAAATTCCTCCAAAAAAGCCCACGTACGAATACAATTTATATATACTGTCAAAACCAAACGTCTGCAGTTTTCAATTACCGGAAACAATATCAACAAGGGCTTCTCACGGCCTCACTGACCAAGAAAACACGCACCAAGAACAGTATTGAGTCACACTATCGAAAAATTTCAACAGAAAGCCGTAAATTACCCTACTCCATGCATAAATCTTCCCAAGACTACGCAATCCTTCAATAAACGCTCGTGTCCATATATAAAAACGGAGAGGTAATAAAATCCTAGACCAAAACCATCCAATAACAACAAAATATTCCAAAATCCCAGAAAAATTCTCACGTTCAAACAGTTAGTAACGCAGAAAATTACCAAAAACTCGGAAACAGTCCCAGTATATCTTAACAATTAAAAAACAGACTGACCCCGAATTTTCAGAATAACATTAAATATTAAAACAATACCCTTCCAGTTTTCCGCACACCAAAAAAAAACCCCAGTTCTCGCCCTCGACCTCGCCGCCTATGAATGAGTTGTTTGTCGAAATTTATAGAGAATGCGAGAGAATAAGAACGCCAACTGTTCTGTATTTCATAAATCTTGGTCTCTTTTCTATGCTATGGCAAAGAATCGATTTCTTGTGCGCTTATACAGATAGCGGAGATTAGTGATAGAGATTCGTGTATTGAGAGGAAGTTTTGCTTGTGTTGTGTGTTTGAGAAGAAATATTGTTATGTAGCCCAATTTTTCTTGTTTTTAATGCCAATAGTATTTGGTTGGTGTATGGATACTAGGACTGGTGTATGCTCTCTTGTACTTCTAATCCTAATCTCTATCGAATTTGGGTACACATTTGTTTACCTTTTTACTTTTTACTTTTTGTTTTGAAATTGCGACAATAACATATTCCTCATTTAGCTTTGTGATAATACCATAGACATCCTTTCGACTTTCAAAAATATCTTTAACTTTTTCGATCTCTACTTTGGAGTATCACATCCATCCTTTATCCAATTTCTGAATCACATATCATATGAAATGAAATTAATATTTAAATTATCCTTATTAAGAAAGATATGAAATCAATCCATAAAATATGCTAATATTATAATGAAAGCATATCTTGTCTCTTTGAAATTTTAACAACACTCCATCCATGAATTTGAAGCTTTGTTGAAGGGTCATCTAGCAAGTGTATGTATAAGCATAGATCCGAAAATTCTTGAATGGGGCACATTTAGAACTACTGTTGAATACATGGACAGAAAAGAGATAATTTGACGAACTAAAATATCTTAGTAGCTAAAGGAAAAGAAAGCAAAAGCGATTTTCGTAGTAGCGACAAGTGAAATGGGAGCAACTTAAAACAGGGTTGTGGGAGAGAAAATGATTTTCATGTCGCTAAGCAAAGTAGCACGAATGCTGCACCTTAAATGGCAAAAGTCCAGTAAACAAAAATATCACTAACTTACACATGAAATTTCGTGTGAATCAGTTAAGGACCACCTTGCAATGTTAGATATGTCTATAATTTGGTCCATGCAAGAAAAATATGACTTTTATGGGGTGGAATTTTTTTAGGAAAAATACATTTTAGGTTTCTTTATTGTGAATTTGACATAAAGTTGCAAATAAAAGAGCTTTTTCTCTTTTGCTTGGGTAAGATGCGCGAGAGTTTAGTTTCAAAGCAATAATGGTCATATAAGGAAATGAACGATGGTTAGAAGATTGCAAAAATACGTAATATTTAACGAGATTGTATAGTTTATATTGGATGATAACTAAGCAATTGTAAGTATATTGCAATAGTCATTGCAATAATTTACATAAACTATATATATATAATACATTTTTTTTTTTGCTTGCTTGGACGAGGCAGATTCTCCATTAAAATCATATCTGAACTTAAAAATCTATTATCCCTTAATTTAGAATAAATTATTCCCTGCATTTCAAATAATTCTATACTTCTTGTTATGAATAAATTCCTCGCCACCTTTCCATGGTCCAAGGAATGGCCTAGAGATCGTTCACACTTTGTAGGAAAAATATAAATAAGGTCAAGTTCTCAAATGGAAAATACGAAATTTTAAGATTTTTATTTTATTTGGGAGTATCTTATGTACTACACCTTAACAACCATATATAATGCTAAGGAAAACTATAAACTAATTTTCCTAATGCAAGTAGTCTTTCCAATTTCTTCTGCTTGCTTTTTGTTGTATTAGCAAGGCTAGTGTCCAAAATATCATTTAATTGAGTTGTAATTTGAGTCGAGTTGCAGGAGTATGGGAAAGTCTTTGGAAGGAGTCAAAGTCAGCTCAAGAAGATCAAGTTGTCGAAAAAACACTCGAAGTATGCGAGGGAAGTGCTCGAGCAATTTTAGTAGAGAGTCACCACTTACTGTCCACGTGATCAGCACTCGAGCGAAGGACCGCCGCTCAAGCGGTTCTGTTACATTGTCAAACCCTAGTTCGCAATTTTGACAGATTTTACAGCCCTAAACAACCTCAAACACTTCATATTATAAATACATAAGCCATAGTTCATTCCTATGGTTGGTTGAGCCTATTTCCATTCAAAAGAACATAGTTTCGAAGATCAATAGCACAATAGACTCTTGATTCAACCACAAGATCAAAGCACAAAATTCGAAAAGATGAAAACACCTAAACGAAATCCTTTAGTGTTATGAAATTCGAGAAAGATAACTGGAGTTCCAGTTGGAGAAGAATGATATTCCTTCTTGGTGATCCACGCGAGGGAAAAGAAGTACAATCGAAAAGTTCTTTGGTGATTTACAGGTTGGGTGGTCAGAGCCTACTAAGGTTTAGTTGTGTTTGGACCAATTGTAAGTTAAATCTTTTATAGTGGATCTGTTTGACAAGACTAGCCCGAAAGTTTTTTATCCCTATGAGGAGTTCTTTAAGGGGTTTTCTTTGTAACAAATATTGGTGTTATTTTCTTTTACTACTTTGATCTATAGGTTTGATAGATTAATTACGGTTTATTTGATTAAATTTTTTCATCTAGAAACAATAATCATTGTCTAGTTACTTTTTATTGGTTGCTAATTTTAATTCCACATTACACATATTTGCCCTCATCTAGGTGTTAGTTGGTCGAAACCTTCATGTCTTTTTCAATTGTTATAAAAAGCCTAATTTCAATTTTTGATCCAATTTTATCTAGATGAGTCAGTCATTGTATATTCCCCCATACTTTATGGAAGTAATTATTCTTACTGGAAAGTAAAAATGAAAGCTTTTCTAAAATCTATGGATGAGTGTGTTTAGGTAAGTGTAGAAAAGGGTTGGATTGTCCCCATCTACCACTGTTGTTGGTTTTGTTGCACCTATCGATGTCTCTACTTGGTTTAAGGATGATTTAGCTGAGTGTAATTGAAATAGTAGAGGTATCCATGCTATCTTTATGGTTATTTAACCAGAAGAGTTTAAATGAGAGCCCATATGTGAGACTAGTATAAAAGCTTGGGATATTCTAGAATCACACATGAATGAACTAAGATCATGAAAAATTCTGAATTGCAGATGTTAACCATTAGGTTTGAGGAAATTAAAATGCAAGATGATGAATCTTTCGATGTATTCTATGCAAAACTGAATAACATAGTGAACTCTAGTTTCGACCTAGGCGAACGAATCCCCGAGTCAAAGATTGTGAGGAAAGTTATGATCCATACTCGAAAGATTTAGACAAAAGGTTACTGCTATTGAAGAAAACAAAGATTTAGAAATTCATCAAAAAACTTAGGAACAATAAAAGACCTTCTGAGAAGTATAAAGGTGACTCTAGTATACATAGTGTCAAGGACCGTAGCTTTACTTAAGCCCCTTGACTCTATCGTAGCTGCAGTTTACTCAACTTCGACCGCACATTGTAAATATTAGTTAAAGTTTGAGTTGTAATTTCCTTTTCGTTGTAATAGTTTATTTCAATTGTAAAATAGCTCGATATTAGAAAAAGTTTAGTATGATTCTTCGGCATTTAAACGTCTACTCATATCACTTAGATTTTTGTTCCGAATGTTATTATAGGGGGTATTAGTCTTTCAAACATATTTCAAGCTTTCTAATGTTCGCCCAATGCACTAGCCATTGTAATTTTCTGCTTTTATCAATTGTAATTTATAACTTTCAAGCAATTAATGATCAAGTTATTTCCAATGCATTTCAATTTTATGTTACAAGCTTTCTACAAATTGTAATCAAATTTTCTTTCGTCTCGAAACGATCGAGAGAAGGCGGAATGTAGTCTAGCGGAGTAGACTACTGCATTACAATGTCCCTTTCTGTGTCAGAAGAAAAGAAACCCGTGAAAATTGGTATCAGAGCTACGGCTCAAGACCCTCGATAAGAAAGTTTTGGATCCAATTTCCTCGAACACCATAGAAGTGATAAATGTTCAAAACAAGACTACGAAATAGCGCGGATGCGCTTGATGAGACAACTATTAGGTTGTGCTATGCCGTGGAGGGCCTCGAGGAAAAAGTCGAGGTGGGAGAGACGGAAATTCGTGAATTACACAACCAATTGGATGAAAGCCAAAGGGTTAACGCAGCAATGACTGAAGTTGTTGCTATCATACCTAATCTGCAAGATGAAATGGAAGCGTTGAGAGCTCAATTACTAGTACTTCAATGCGCGGTTCGCAATGGGCAAGTCACCGCCAAGATCATGTTCATAGGCTCAGAATTTTAGAACCGTGTACTTACGGAGGGGCACGCGATGTAAAATAAGTTGAAAACTTCTTGTTCGATATGAAACAATACTTTCTTGCGGCTTCG
>CADEPE010033582.1:0-11103 GCA_902829205.1 Fraxinus paxiana | reverse complement strand
CTCGAACTTGTGCCATCAAATATGTTCTTGTATAAGAATCACTATGGCCACTTAAAATCAATTTGTTAGTAATAAACATGATTTGTTTGTAATAATCAAAACGAGACGTCAACCATAGGTCAACACACATAACTTAATGAGTTTTACTTAAGTTTGAAAGATTGCCTTATATGGCACATACATTATATACAAGATTGATCTGTGGCTATGGAGTTGGGTTGAGACTATTGCTTCGCCCACTGGCATTTCAGCAAGGAATTGCTACTCCAGATCATTCCAACTCCTAGTGAGGAGAGTCGCTGACTCTCTGAAGGGATATGGAAGTGCCACAGTAGACTCTCTAGAAGGAGATAGAGCTCTGAGAAAGTCGAGGAGTATCTCAAGTCGGTGGCCCACCAAATTGTCAACATTGGGCCTCTACAGATCTGGGCACCCATTTTGTGACCTTGAAGAGCTAGCCACAGTAGTCACTGAAATAGCGATAGGTACAGATGGCATTGGAGCATATTCTGGGGACGAAGAAGCCACATGAATATGTCTTGATGGCGGCTCAATTGATCGACAGCGTTTAAGAGGTTGTTCAGGCTCAACCTCGGGTTCAATCTCTTCAGATTGGTTCACGACCTCGACCGAAATCTCTTTTCTTTTGCCCTTAGCAACCTTTCCTACTTTGTAACCCAACATGTCTTGGTCTTGATCTGGGGTAGGAATGAACACACGTAAATTCAATAGTTGTAGTAAAAGCTAATTAAGATGCTTGAGAAACACTTACTAGAGGAAGAGGGGATAGAAGTGGAAGCCCTGGCTGATGATGAGGTCGGCGGGAGAGTTTGGAATAACCCCGATTGGAAGAGGTTGAAGTCCGAGATAATAGATTTGCAGGACTTCTATTTTCTCGGAAGAGATCTAATCCCCGTCGGCCCGTTCTTGCATTGTTTTGGTCAAAATAGTTTTCTTATAATCTGCAAGGAATGAGTAAGTTAGTTCAAAAGATGAACTTAATACGAAAGCATGAAAAGATATCAAAAATGAGGTTCACTTACATAATAGGTGATAGAGGGTAGGAACAACATCCTCCATATTCACCTCGACAAGATGAAACTGCTACTTCCCTAATACATAAAAAAATTCCTCATTCCATTTCTTTATCATGGAGGGAGTATCCATTACTAATGGACCTCCCGTCCTAGGCCTAACACTAGCCAGAATCTTTCCCGTCCTCATTAAAGGTAAAAAGTGAGTTAAATTGGACAACACTCAGTTCGGGATAACCTAATTTGTTTCGCAATATCAAGGTAGCAATTAAGGTCCTCCAACTGTTAAGGCAAAGTTGGGTTAGGGCTATTCCCCAGGAAAAAAGAAATTGTCGAATTATTATAGGAAAAAGGAAGTCTTAAACCGGCATTGAGAATGGTCGAATTCAAAGCTACACATCCGAATGGATGAGTGTTAGCTCAATCAGATGCAGTTGGGATAACTAGCTCTAGTGAACTGGGAATATTATACTTAGCCTTTAAACTGGCAAGCATATCTCTAATAACCACTGACCTATAAGAATTTGCCCCATGTTCATGAGTACCTTCCTCATTGCCTTCTTGAAGTTTAACCTCTTCCCCTCCACAGTTTAGTTTCATATTCCTAGAAGTATCTAGTTGTTTTGGGTAGACTGAGGTAATGTGGATTGGTGTTAAAAGCTCTTAACAGTTTGAGCTAGCGGAGGATGAGCTAAATGAAGGAGAAGACGAAGAAGGCATTGTTTCCTCCTGTTGGTTACCCCATGATTGTACCCTCGATTCGTCTGAACTTATATAAAATACCAAGGTAAAATACAACACAAAGGAAAATGAAAGGTATTCTTGTTAAGGGGAATACCTGTGAATAGACGACCTCACTCAAAATGTAATCAAGAACGTGAAGAAAATTTTTTGGGAAGCAAAAGTGCAAAAAGAAAAGTTAAAATGAAGAAATGAGGGTGTAAAATCCATTCAAAGAAGGAGAATACTAAGGGACTCGATCTGAACCGTAGGATGAAGAAATGGAGGGAAAAAAGGATAATTGAATCTAATCACTTAGGACGATGTCGTTTTGATGAAGCTTCCAGAGGAAGAAATAAAATATGCATGACAGTTCATTAACGAGTGACGACATGACACGTGTTCATGCCATTTATTACTGCAATGATTATGTAAAAATTGAAAAACGTGTCAATTACGCTCAAGGTTAGTCTATCACCAAGGCAAGCACTGACCAGGGGTAACTGTTGGCGTCCAACCTCCGAGGTTGATAAGTACATTTTGTTATACTCGATAAGCCTTTGCTAATATGAGTTCGGATTATGTTATTTATCGAGACTTAAGGAGACATAATGATTGAAAATTTCTTACACATTATACAAACAGTCAATCGACAAGTGACATGGAAGATCTTACATCAGCTCCCATCAACTGTACCAATAATATGCTTTAGCTTCCTTCCCTAAGTAATTCATTAATTGTTGGGGACCATCTATAAGGTTAAACTCATGATGACTTGACAGGCTGAGCTCGTTAACCAATCCAAACATGTCAGTAGTGTACTTTCTCAACTCTGCACTGTAGCTGATCAGATGAAAAAATGAAGGATGCATGTAGATCTCTTCCTATAAAAGTAAGGAAAGAAAAAGAAAAAAGGGGACAATTGATATTACAAGTATTTCTACGTTTCATATTTCAAATATCTCCTTAAAAAAGAGAAGGGAATAATCATATTTGACTCTTGTAATATGTGTGATTTACGATCAATCAAGTTATTATTTACATCCTAAGTTGGCTTGAGTTTCGTTTATACAATGTTCGACATCAACATATATCATCGACTTTTCATTTTCAAGGTTCCTACACAATCTATAAGCATCACCCTCCCTCCCAATGTAGATGCTTTGATACCAATTTGATAGAATATTAGTTGATGTTGCTGTTGCTGTTGGAGATGCTTCTTTTTTGCTGCAACTGAATGGTTGCTATTGATGTTTGGAAGCACTTGATCTATGGCTTCTATAATGAATTTGTGGCTGATTAATATAGATGACAGATTAGGAACTGTAATACTATTTTAATAAAAATGTGAATAAAACTAAACGATTCCCAAGGCAATTCAAGAGACTTGTGGTTTTCCCCCACCGACTTGAAACTGTTGAATTGAATCCCCACAAATACTCCCCTCCATTCTCACATATTTTGGCATTCCTCATCTCTCACTCAATTACCCACAATATCCCTACTAACTAATTAATGCTAACTAACTGAATTTGAACTTGATCTCATACTTTTGCTACCTCACTGTTGATTGGATGTCTATCACCAGTAGAGAAAAACTATAATAGTAAATAACTCATTTCAGGAAGCGAACAATCTTATTTCCAGGTACAGGATCGACCCATAGGTAAAATATTGATTCTAGGGCCATCATTCTCAAGAGCTCTTCAAAGCCTTTGGGTAATCATAATACGGGTTCATTTTCACTCAAAAAGAGGTAAAGAATAAAAAGGTGAGATTGATTGGGAAATACATGGACACACATGAATCATGAATTCATGATTAAAACTGCCGCTCTCACCGCCGTCGGATCAAAGCAGCCCACCCTGAGTCACTTTCCCACTATTTCTTTGACCCGACCCGTATAGCCATCAGATCCGCACCATTAGTCCACCTTCCCCATTAAACACTCCTATGGATGTCATTACTCACGAAATTCAACACCTGTCTGCAAAATGTAAGTGCCTTTCTCTCTCTAACTCTCTCTCACTTTCTCACATATACTCGCATACTTGTTCTTGTTTCCATACGATCCAATATATACTTTTACACACACTTATCTTCACAATGCTCTCTATTTTTTTCACAAGTCTCGGCATTTTGCAGAATAATTGAGTATGACGTACAACACAATACCGTAGAATTAATTTACTTATCATTTTTAGCTGTTCATAGCGTATTTTATTACTTGAGGTTTTGTTTGTCGCATTCTTTGGTTAATGGTAGGAACTAGGATGTGCGCTTGTAGATTTTTGTTTAAATTATTCTTCTTTGTTTTTCAGATTTCTCTGTTCTCTATTTTTTTTTATTTACATTTATTTTTTGTGATAAAATGTGCATTTTTCTTTGTTTCTTTGGAGTAAAATTGTTCCATGCTTGAACTGTTTTATTTTGGGCTCAATTTTAAAAACCAAAATTTTGAAGTTTGATAAGATAAATTAATATAGACAGAAATTGAAAAGTTGCATATTAAATGATAAACAGATTTTTATTTGTGCTTAATATTCACATTAAAACTGTTAGTAAATTGTAAATGTAGATCTTCTTGAACACTCTTTCTAAAAGTGTAAACCATTTAAAGTAATGTGAATCCTTATGAAATTACACGTGTAATTCTTCACAAAAGCCTTACCTTATCCATCGGAAAAATGTTGTCATATTCAGGCTGCCATCATTACCCTTATCAGAATTATATATTATTGCTATATTAGTTCTAGTACATAACTTTGATTTCGAGATTCCCATCCTTTTTCATGTAAAAGGGGCTCAAATTCATGTTCTTTGGTCTAATTTTGATTTTCTCTATCATAAACCATCCTTTTCTCTTTTAGAATGTAGCTGTTCTAGACTAATGACTTTTTGTTTCAGTGCTAGGAAATTTTGGGTATGTGACCTATGGGTGAAGTCTTTTCAGTTTTGACAAAGTTTGTGGCTTCTACTGTTTGAGTTGGAAGTTTCTAAGAAACATAATGGATAACAAGTCATGGCTTTGGAAGAAAAAATCTGCAGAGAAGAGCGTAGTATGTGACAAGGCAAACATTTCTTCGAGCATAAACGAAGAGGAGTTAACTCAGGTTCAATTGCTTATCCTATCCTTATCCATTTTATTGGATACTATAGGTTTAAAATTTGGCGTACAATTATTTTTGAAGTAAGTGTCCTCCATGCCACAATATGGTTCATGTACTTGCATATTCCTCTATCCCTCATAAACTTTTCCACAAAGGTCAATCTGGATTTGGCTACCAGTTGAGTTGTCTAATATGGCTACACAAATATCTATCTCAACCAATTTGTTGAGCAAATTATTTGGCCCTTGAATTGAGGGGCAGGTGTATAAAACTGTATGGGGATATCTCCTTCTATTACTTTTCAGAGTATGTAGTATTACAAGCATACATAAATGGTGTACGCATTGAAATATGTGCAATAATACAGAAGCTATTAGCAAGTAATAACAACCACTTGATATCAGTGAATTGCATTTATCTGCATGTAGTTTTCTTTTAAAAATAGTGTGTTGTTCTTAGCATTGGTAACATACTATTTTTAGAGGTACAGGCACCATTAATATATTGTTCCCACAGGCGCAGGCGCTCCTGACTGAGAAAGCTGAATTGAAAAGAGATATTAGAATATTAAATGGCAAGCTTTCTTCTACCCTTGCTGAGTGTAATGACAAGGATGATTTTGCCAAGAAACAGGTGAAGATTGCTCGGCAAGCTATTGCAGGTGAATACTGTTCAACAATATTGTAAATAACTTCTTTCTCCCCAGTGTTTTGAGTTGTGCATAGTTTTTACGTTGAGAATTTCTCGATTGGACATTTTAAATCTCCTTGATAAATTATAAATATAGGCTGGGAGAAGGCTGAGACAGAAGCAATATATTTGAAACAAGAACTTGACAATGTTTCACAGCAGAGAAAAGCTGCTGAAGAAAGATTAGGTCACTTGGATGCCTCGCTGAAGGAGTGCACGCGACACTTGCAATTTGTTCGAGAAGAGCAGGAGAGAAGAATTCATGATGCTATGATGAAGATGTCAAAAGAATTTGAGAATACTAAGATCAAATTAGATGAAAAGTTAGTGGAGGCCGATAAGAGGATTGCCAAATTGGATGTTGAGAATGCTCAACTCAGAAAAGCTCTCTTTGGAAAGGACAATTTGATTGAAGATTTGAATAAATACATGGCTCAGGTAGAGGCCGATTTTAATGCTCTTATGCCTAGAGTAGAATATATGAAAAAAGAGAATGCTTCTCTCAAATATGAGGTTCGAGTTCTTGAGAAGGAGTTTGATATTCGGAGTGAGGAAAGAGAATTCAATCGTCAAACTTCTGATACTTCACAAAAGCAACACCTGGAAAGCGTGAAGAAAATTGCAAAATTGGAATCAGAATGTCAAAGTTTACGTCTCCTCGTCAAAAAGCGGTTGCCAGGTCCTGCTGCTTTCGCAAAAATGAAGGATGAAGTTGCAATGCTTGGTAGGGATCAAGTTGAAATGAGGGGACGAAATTTGTATCCTTCTCTGGTTGGTTTAATGGACTTTTCTGTGGAAGTGGCTGCTGATCCACAGAGCAAAAGGATCGACTTTCTTACTGAGCAGTTGCATGCAATGGAAGAAGAAAACAGGACTCTCAAGGAAATCCTTAACAAGAAACCGAAAAAATTTGAATTTTCTAGAAACATGTATGCTCGTACCACTTCCAGATTATCACAAGCGTCGATGTCTGATATGGGCAGTGATGACAAGGGCAGCTGCCCCGAGTCTTGGGCTTCTGCATTGATTTCAGAGCTGGAGCATTTCAAAACTGAAAAACAACTGGGCACATCATCTCACAAAGTATTAGAAACTTCAGAAATGAAACTCATGGATGATTTTGCAGAAATGGAAAAATTAGCAGTAATTTCTGTTGATTATCCAGCAGGAAGTTCCTATCATAACTCAGAGGAAGGTAATGCGATTAGTCGTCTGTCAGGTTTGGTCTCTAGCCAAGAATTTCAATCGGATAACAGAGTAGTCAAAAAGGAGCCTGGTTGGCTTAGTGACATGTTGAAACTGCTTTTGGAGCAAAGTTCTGCAACACAAAGAAGCCCTGGTGAAGTATTAGAGGATATCAAAGCTGCTTTGGCACATATAAACAATTCGAACCCTAGAAGTCTTAGTGCCGAGGAAACTACAAACTTGCCTGATGCATCACCCTCTCCTGAAGTTGGTGGACATGTTTATCAGAAATTAGCAAATATTTCATCAAGCACTGATGCATCTGTGAGAAGAACTTCCTTTAATATCTCACCTACAAAAAAGTGTAGCCAGAAGTTTCAGTCAAGTGTGTGTTTATCGATATGCAAAATGCTTGAGCTCATTGAAGGAATAAACATGCCATATCTGGAAAATAGTGTAGCAGAATTTTACTCGGGGAAGGATGATAAACTTTTATCATGTAAGAATTCGGAATTCACTACAGGTTACATGGTTCGCGTATTTCAATGGAAAATTTCTGAACTGTCTTCCATTTTACAACATTTTGCTTGCACTTGCAAGGATTTGTTGAACGGAACAGCCGATCTTGAACAGTTTGCCCAAAAAGTAGCTTCTACTTTGGAATGGATCATGAACCATTGCTTTTCCCTTCAGGACGTTTCAAGCATGAAGGAGGCAATAAGAAATCATTTTGATTTGGATGAATCACAAAGTGAGAGTGAATTGGATAATGAATTGATTAATCAATGTGCACAATCAAACAAATTGCATTTGGAAAGCAATGAGATGCTATGCAGTCCCACAGAATCTTCTGTGAACTGTCATAACAGATCTTGTCAAATGGAGGAAGTTCAGCAAGATCGAAGACTGAATGTTGAATTGAAAAATAAGGACTCTTCAAATGCGGATTTGGAAGCGAGGCCTCAACCGGAAATTGCAAAGAGTGAACCTTTCATGGTTCAAATGCAGGAGGCTAACGGAATTTTGGGGACTTTGCAATCAGAGATGGAAACTATGAAGTCAAAGGGAAAAATCAAAGATCAAATTGGAATGCATAAGATGTTGAAAGAAGATCCCAAGACCCAGCTGATGGAAGCCAATCTTGAATTAAATAAAGAGATTTCATGTTTAGAAAATGAGCTGGAAAAGAGAAATAACTCGTGCAAAAGACTAGAAGCTACTCACCATGACCTACAGATCCATCTAAAAGGGTATGTTATTGCTTGTTGTTCGTCTGCGAGCACATCATCTATAGGGCTTACATTGTTCTTAATTTCAGGATGACTAGCAAGGACGTTCCAGATGACAGAAAGCACGGGGAAAAACAACTCAGAAATGTAAGTTTCAAATCCAACAACATAATATTTCTGAGGTATTGAAATTTCATTTAAATGTAGTCTGATAAAATAGTAATGTAAACGTTGCTATCTTTCTCTTAGGTTCTGTTAGAAAGTTAGTTTTAGGAGTCCTTTGATTTTATTCAGATAGATTAAAAGTTTTCGTGCAGAAAAATGAAACTTCGTAAAAATGTATCAAACAAGGAAAATGGCAGGAAAGGCGATAGTATACTGCATTCAGGTTTTAATAGAGAAAAATGGATCTCATTCTGTCATGAATCATTGAAAAGTAGACTAAACGACATTTAATTTATCTTTGATGATCACTCATGTTTTCTTCGTGGGAGAAATATGATTGAGACAATAATTGAGACTTATCTAAAAAACTAATAGCATATTTGCCTGAGCTTAAAATTTACTTACAACTGCTTATTGGTCAAAGTTAGAAATAAGTTAATAATTAAGACCTACTTTCCAAATAAGTTGTCTTTCTTTATTTAGAAGTAAGAGAAAAAGTAGATATTAAAGGTCTCCCCCAGCCCATATAGCAAATGGTTGTAAAAAAAAAATGAACATTACACTTAAATTTGTCCAAACTTTTATGTTAGCCCAGCTACAACTTGAGCCCAAGCCCAATGCTCAATTGTCCAAATTAAGTTACTTTCACCATTACTCAATATCCTTTTCATGACATTCATGTAGCGTGAATAGCTTATGACCAAATTAAATATTTTATTTAGTGCGCGTTTTACTTGTTATTATGTAAGTAAATTTTAGAATAAACAATTTATATTGATAAGAGCTAAAAACAAATTACTTATTTTAACAATAAGAAAGACTACAGGTTTGGCTAAGCTTAAAAGTAATTAATTTTATTATTTGTTGTCTATACTAACTTTTTCATATATAACTTATTTTTACTTGTACGGAAAAAAAATTTACTTATTTTTACCTTTAAATATATGTTATTATCAAAATAAGTAACTTGATCTATATTTAGCCCATATTTGATTCAGTTAAAAAGTTTGATTAAAATTTTAGTCAAAATCAATAATTAACAACACATTCCATCAAGTTTTATCAAAATATATTAGAAACTTATTTTTATGTAATGTCAATAGAAAGAAAAATAATGCTACTTGTATATAATAGAGTTACATAATGGTTTACATACATATGAGACGTTAAAAAAGGAGCATTGAAGTTTTTTTTTTTTTTTTTATTTGTTTGAAGAAATTCTGCCCAATCATTCCCCACCACATTATATGTATGTAAAATATTTTATACATGTAGCACAACTGTAAAAAAAATATTTGTTAAAACTTATTTATTTATAAATTAATTAAATTATAAGTATAATATTAAAACTGAGCCAAACACGGAAGTAAAATAAAAAACCAATTTCTTTGGACCCTTGGAATTCATGGTTATTTTTCCTACTTTGAATGTGATTCCTCGCTCACCCTGGAATGTGTTGATATGGAAGAATGATACTAACTTTGAGAACAACTACATATCGTAATGTAATTTTTATTGCATGTTTTGATTAATTGTCAAAGTTATTTGAAATAGTACCTATTAATATTTTCTTAGTTTTTGATTGGTGGATAAATATCTTTTTTTTTTATGCCTATAATCTTCTGCTCATTTATATTACATAAGACGAGAGTATATTTCCTATTTGGCAAGAAAAGTTTAGAGTGGGCATCTAGACTTGTACTTAATTGAGTGTCTGATACTCTTTGCTATGAGTATCATGAGCTTAACCTCCTAAACTCGATCTCTTCTAGCGTGTTCATTCTAAAATTTTTAAATTTTAGCCCACCTCAACAACATTTTCTGGCTCCGCTCCTGTCCAAACATGTTTGTATACAAAAAGTTTCTGCTAACTAATTTTATTTTTGTTTAAACTTAGCCAAATATGCTCTTAGTAAATAAAAAGGGAACTAAAAGGAGAAGAATAATCCTTGGGATACACTTTTTCATAGTGGTAGTTTATAAAGTAGAAACATAAGTGCTTGTGGTTATGCATTGCTACAATTTTATTTCATACTGACTGTTGACCATGTAGGATCAGGAGGTCACAGGAGCTTCCCAAATGTTGGTCGAGTGCCAAGAAATTGTGCTAAACCTAGATAAGGAAGTTAAGGATTTGGCTTCACCAATTGATGCAACCCTATCAGACAAGGTCATGACATCTAAGAGGAATATTAGCCATAGATCGTCCCTACTCGACAAAATTCTGGCTGAGGATAATGTTGAGATGTGCAATCTTAATTTTTCGTCGAACAAAGAACACATTCAAGATGGAGACGACCATTCTACTGTTAGCACTGATGTGGCAATATCGTCTCAGGGAAGGTTTACTAATTCAATTAGAATTAATCACGAACAGGATAGGACTATGGCCATTTCCCCTTGTAAGAAAAAAAATTGCAGAGGTTTGTTAAAGAAGCTACTGTGGAGACAAAATAAACGTAGCAGCAAGAAAACACCAGCTTCATGAGCTGCATAACTCTGCTGAATTAAAGTCGACTCGCAGAATTTAGTTTTGATGCTGCAGTTTTTGAGTCGTTACCTGGTCAGCTAAGATGATTTTGCTTAGACTTGCAAATTTTGTGTATATTGTTGTAATATAATCTAGACTTGCAAACTAGCTAAGATTGAAATTTGATTGCATAATCACCAAAGGTTGTTGGAATTTGGAAATGACTAGCGTCGAGGGAATTGACTATTGACTATTGAGGCTTGAAAAATCACTTTAATGACTAGTAATAAGGAAATTAAATTTAGAGAAAAGATGGCGGTTGAATATTTAGCCCCAATCGATAGAGATTTTTTATAATTTATTTTCTTTAAATTCATTTTTAATCTCATATTTTCTTAATAAAATATATTACTTGTTAACCCATAATTTTTTCATACTTTTTAACCACATTTAAAAAAAAAAAAAAAAAAAAAAAAAATTAAAAAAAATATATAAAAAAA
>CADEPE010033577.1:0-13583 GCA_902829205.1 Fraxinus paxiana | reverse complement strand
GAATTAAATAATGCCGACCTCCCCCATCTGTGTGTGGGATGTCATCCCTTATGTCAAACATTATGTTCGTGTAGCAAAACTCGATAATCTCTCTCTCTACAACCACCTCTACCAGTAGTCACTGTACTACTACTATACTTCTTTCTTTATATTTATCTCTTCTATGCATTTACACACAACCTTATAAAGATTTATACAGTAAGTGTATATATAAGTAACTAGATAATTTTTTTGTTTGGGAAAAAAATGGATCCGCCATTGACAAATGAAGCTTCATTTACAGCAGGGTCCAATCCAGCTTCGTATAGTTTGGTTGAGTTACTGTCCTTTCCGATGGGCAGTGGAGGAGGAGGATTGGGGCTGAGAATGGGGAGTTTTGGTGGTACTGGAGAAGTTTTTGGAGTAGGAGATGCTTCGGTTGAGGAATCCACCGTGACGGACCAGAGCGGCGGGGGCGTTGGGAAGAGAAGAATGGATATTGGGAATTTTCATGAAGATGAGTCATCTAAGCTTGTTTCCACTAGCAGCGCTAACAGTGATTTGGTTATTCTCGATAAACACTTTGATGCTCTTGCTTTCGCAACTATTTTTTAATTTGTAGAAGATTTTTGTTTATCTGGGACAGTTTTTACATTTTTCAGAAAGTTGGGACTGTTAATTTTTGTTTGTTAACTGGCGAATTTCTATTAATTGAATTAGAATGTTTGTTGTAAACTATTTATTCTTTGTGGGATAGAATGAACGGAATGGTAAACGAATGAAACCATCAGGATCCATAGATGAAAATGGTTGCTCAAAGACGAAAGCAGAAGCAAATTCAGGGACTAGTAACAAGGGAGCTGAAGAGAAGAGTAAATCCGAGCCACCCAAAGATTACATCCATGTTAGAGCGAGAAGGGGCCAAGCCACCGATAGCCACAGTCTAGCTGAGAGAGTAATACCCTTTTAAACCTTTTGAGGAAAAAGAAGTTTAAATCTTTTTCTTTATACTGTCCAATCCTATTTACTAGTGCATGCGCTTCGAGTTTTTGATAGCATCTGTCTGTGACATAGTTTCTGATTTCTATCATTTATTGTTAGGCTCGGAGAGAAAAGATCAGCGAGAGGATGAAAATTCTGCAAGACTTAGTTCCTGGATGTAATAAGGTCCCTGCTTTTCTACCCTTGTTTGGTTTGGTTTTGTGATGATTCTTGACGTGAATTGGATGCTTTGGCGTCCATGTTGAGCGTCAATTGAGTTCAATGTGAAGTCAAAGTTCCATTTCATGTATATACCCATAGGGAGTTTGCTGTCTATGTTTGATTTCAGTGTGGTTTAGTTTTCCTTTGAAACAACATAATGATGAATGAAAATTTCTTCTTCAGGTTATTGGAAAAGCTCTTGTTCTTGATGAAATAATTAATTACATCCAGTCACTACAGCGTCAAGTTGAGGTATCTCTTTGCTTTATGTTATTTAATATCTGCCGGTACTTTCTCTGCCATCTAACACTTATCTATGTCCACAATCTAGTTTTTGTCGATGAAGCTTGAAGCAGTTAATACAAGGTTGAACCCTACAATCGAAGGGTTTCCTTCCAAAGAAGTAAGTCTAATTGCTTACATAGGAGATGTTATTATGTTGAACTCTTAAAATTGCTCTGGTGCTTCCCTCAGCACAACCCCCCTCTTCTCCCTCGTGTCTTTTCAGAACTATATGGCGGTTATTATCCCACTTGGGCCTTTTTGGTTTATGAATTATGTACTTTAAATAAGAAAACACGTGCTCTGTAGCTTGAGGTTTTAGTTCTGTGGTTAGACCATGAAATAATTGAATCTAAGATTGAACCGAAATATATTAATATCTTTCCATGTACAGATATTTGCTGCGTTATAAAAATATTTGTATTTTCTGAAATTGAGATCTTTTCAATTATGCAATGATGCAATGTATTCTTTTTAGTTCATTAGAAAAGTTACTTATCTTATGTAATAGCATAGACGCACACGACAGGAAGAGCTAATTTGTGCTATTAGTCTATCACATAGCTTTGTGAAGTATTCAAAATCTAATATTATTGTTCTCAGGATTTTGCAAAACTCTCTTACATATGTTGAGGGACTGAAATTGTCCCGAAACTGAGAGTTTGGCCTTTATGGTTTTTTTAGGGACGAAATTCTGAAGATTCCTTGAAGAACTTGTCTTTCTTTTATGGGGCTTAAGAACAATCGAGTTGCATTGCAACTCAGGATTCGAATGTCCTTTGTTCTCCTTTTTCATACTAGGCATTTTTCCTATGGTATGACTATTTGAAACTGATAGGAGCTAGAAACCACAATTCACTCATATGCACCTTTGTTGTTTCTCTTTTAACAGGGGCCACAACATAAAGTAGCTGCACTTACTGCTTGCCTTCTGTCCCTCATCTTTTCAATTTTCTTCATTGTGTTCACTTTACCCTCTATGGTCTTGGTCTTTTGTGGACTTAAATTGGTCTTGTGTTTATGATTTAAAACATGGACCATCCCATAGGCCATAGCACAGTTAGTTGATGAAAGCTGTCGGAATTGAAAAATGTAGGAAACATGCACAAGAGTGAAGAAAAATGCTTGTACACACACACACCAGGGTGATGTTCCTATGTCCCGCCTTCTTTTGCCACAGTTCCATTCTAGGAATATTTGTGAAAGCTCTGGTTTCATGGAGTGCTAGCCAATGTAAACAATTTCTTGATCATGTGCATGGATTGATACTGCAAAGACTTAAATAAAAATCCATCCGTCTTCTCAGAGCATCACTGCGGAAGACTTGTTAGGCACCGACTTGAGCAATAAGTCTAAAGGGAAGGCCCCATTTTTCTCCAGTTTTGTTTTATGCCTCTTCTGGTTCAATTTCTGCCAGTGGCCATATTTTAGGAGGCTATCTTTGTCAGTGTAATTCTTCTAACTGTGAATTAGTTTCAGATGCTATTTGTGGCATTTATGAATGTCGTGATAAGAAAATTATTTAACCTTCACTCTTATTGAGTTACTGCTACATTCAAGTTCATTCCTTTAAAATGTTCTCTAGGCAATCGGCACATTTATTTGAGCAAAGCTATCCTCTTCTTTCAAAGTAGTGTCTAATGTCTGTGAAATAAAGTCCTACTCAACCAATAATGCAGCGAGGCAGATTCCCGTCAGCCGGTCAATCTTTACGTTTTTTGACTTGTAAAAATATTGTTTTGCAGTTAGCAGCACCATCTTTTGATGCAACTGGTATGATTTTTGGCTTACAAGCACCAAGAGAATATACTCAAGGACCACAAGTCGAATGGCTCGATATGCAGGTGGGAAATGTCTTTGAACGTCCAGCGTGACCCGTATCTTAGCAGCTCAGGAATCGACCAACATATTAGAACTTCTTTTGACCGTCATTAGTCAGAAGGAAACTTCATCTTCTGCATTGTTAACAGATAATTGTTACTTTCCTCTCTTATAAGCTGCAGTATTGAATTTGTAGTCAATATCGATTTATCAGTAGATTTGAACGTGTCGTCTCTCGTGGGACCTAACAGAATTTACTGTACTTTGTAATGGTAACCTAAAGCAGCACTCTCAAGTAAATGTACTACTAATTAATGTTATTCAATTTGTTCGTACTCTATTTCTTTGTTCATCAGTTGATAAATATGCAGCAATGAAGGTGTTTAAAAAAATTTTTTAAAAAAAAATGAAAAGCAACGGGCACGGCCTGTGGGCGACTTTATGAAAAAGAAACCAATTTTTTTTATATATATTTTTAGAAAATAAATGAATAATCTAATATTGGAGAACTGATGTACTTGAAGCCTGCACGACCTCTGCAGGACTTCGTTTTCTTGAACAGGCCAGTTTGGGCTTGCTGAAAATTACAAGCTTAAGTTGGGAACGGGGGTGAATCGTATGCATTAGTTTAATGGCTGAAAAAAGGAAGAAAAAGAAGTTAAAAGTCCTTGTACTACAAAAGAAATGGAATTTGTCCTGGGAGTTTTGAATTAGACTTGAAAAGAAAGGTTACGAAGATGCTTTTGGCAGAGTGGGCCCCCCAATGGGAGGTGGCATGACGGAGCGATTAGCCGAGTGGAAGTGCGCATTCCTAATAATTGTGTTATTGGACTTAAAGACTCTGAGTCGCATGAATTTTTCATTATGCTCATAGGTGCCTGACCTTGAGATGTGATCATCCAAGGTACATTAGCATAGCGCAAACCTCCCGTTCAAACTGGGATTTGAAGCTTAACCTCTAATCAGGAGCATAGATGGGGCAAGAGTTAAATCCATTTGAGCGACTTGGAGGTATACACTAAGCAACTCACAATAAAAAACAACACAGAATAAGGCACGGAAATGCAAGAAACGATTCATATAATCAATCCCAAATTTTTTTGAAAACAAGACTTGGTTTATTGATGTTATTCAGATGCCTTTCAAACTCGAAAGTTCCATTTGATGTGATGAACAGATTGTTAAATGCATGAATATTCAAATTCAGCCACTGATGAAAACCATTGAACAAGAAATCAATCATAAGCCTGTTCCATTGGAAGTATGTTTCTGAACTCTAGAGAGAGAATATTCTCGTCCATGAAAAATCAACAAAACTAAAAAATGAATCTAAATTGCATCAAAGACTTCATGACTCATTTTTATGTAATGCTGCTGATCAGCATTAAAGTTTATGTGTCCCCTTTCTCTAAATTTCTCGTGATATTGCTAAATGCTCGACTCCTTTGCGATCAGCTAACAAGTAACAATCTACGTTCAAAATGATTTCTGTGCTAAATTTATATTTTTTTGTGGATAAACAGCTTCCTTCTGACATCAAGGCTTCCTCATCTTCATGCCAGGTTTACGTGCATAGAGAATGTGCGCACAAATCTGCAACCGGCAATTATTTACAATCATATAAATAGTACCAGATTCTTGATTCGAAGTTCAAAATCTATGAAGCCTCTTTACTGAAATATGTTGAGGAAACGAGAACCCAGTGCTCCGTGAAACATCCAAGCCGGGACCCCAATGTTCGTCTAGTAAAGCTATAGGTATATACATCCTAATACGAGAGACAGGAATTGAAAAGAGAATAAGAAGGAACTGCGAACAAAAAAGTTGATATAAGTTATAATGTGATGAATTTAAACGGTGTTTGGTGAGGTGGATTGGACAATATTGGACACAAAAAAAAAAGTTAAAATATTATTTATTATACTGTCTAATCTTGTACAGTACGACATACCAAATATGTCAACAGTGTCACACCGTGAAGGAGGAGACAAAATCAAGTAAGACGTCACCTTTAGGACAAAGATTTCATGCATCTGTGTCGTCTGATGAAATTTTATTCGAGGGCCTAAGCTTCCGAAGATGATGTGCTATCTCGGTCAAGAGTTTAGTTGCTTCACCGCCTCTTTGTAGTGTCATTGCAATATGCTTTAAGAAGTCACTATCTGCTTCAATAGCTCTCAACCTTTCCCTAATAGTAGAAACTTCTCTTTTAAGTGTGACTTTAGAACCGTCTTCAAGCATAGGTGTATCGACCTCTAAGGAATCAGATTCTTCGTCCAAAGGTGTGTTTATCTTTTTCTCGAGTTGAGTCAAAAGACCTAAAAGATAAGACCTCTCACTCTCGAAATCTAAATGTGATTCATCCGAAATCTCTCCTCCATGTTCCATTGTTCTATCATAAGGACGTTCTTTTTCATTTTGATCTGCTCCACTTGAGCTACCACTGTCTGATTTCTCACCAAATGACGACAAGGACTGAGATTTTATTTCTTGATAATTTTCATCAGCATCAGCTTCAACACTGTCACTGCCTATTTTCTTGATCTGCCCGTATTTTTCTCTATACGCCTCGAGTTCAGACTCTAAAATCTTTATTTCTTCCTCTCTTTTTAACAGCAAGTCTCTCATTACTTGCAGAGCTTCCTGATCATATTCAGCCTCCTCTTCCATCATTCTCTGATACTGTAAAGCCTCCATTTGGACAGCCGCCTTCTCTGCTTGCAGTCGAGTAATCATAGCCATTGCGTTGTTCGCAGCAATTGCAGAAGCACTTCGTTCTTCGTCTAGTTCCATGTATAATTCTATCAGGGACTTGCGATCCAAACGAACTTGTCTCTTCAAACGACTCAACATGTTGTCTGTCTCATTTGGAGCATTTGAATCATTACGCTCGGAAAAGAAGTTGTCGACCAATTGTTTTCGAGCTCCCTTGTTAGCCCATCTAGGACTGGCTTGAGTTGAATCGGACAATGAAATCCCAAAAAATTTGTTTCCTCCTCGGACAAAACTTGGAGTTTTGCAAAAATCTTCATAATCCTCAGAATCTGGTAGTAGTGGTTTCATATATTCTCTACCTACAAAACAACATAAATAAATAATTCATGTCAAAAATTTACTTGATACAACTTCATTACATACTGAGGACTCTGACAATTTTAGAAATGAATCAATTAGAAACTAAATAATGAACATTGGAACAAGTAATCGTCGATAAGAATACTTTCGTTAATAGATTCATGACATGTTTGGGATGCAGTATTAGACATCATAGAATGGTACAAACAAGAATGTAAATGGTTTATCCCAAAAGAGAACAGAAGGGCAATGTAACTCACTCTGATTATCTCCATTTGAAGCATATTCCTCCTCAGGTAGTACTGATTCGGCGTCTGATGTGAATCTAAGCTCTGAGTACCTATAGTGAGGCAATTCTATGTTTCGTCCTTCCTCGTTTTTGAGTAAGGTAGCCCGAGGAGATGGAGTCGGAGCATTCATTGATAAACTTCTGTTATACTGTGAGGAGGGTCTTACTTTTAAAGGCTCATTACAACAACAACATCTGAGAATCCCGGCCTTATCGTCAAATTGCTCGATTTCACCCTTCTTTCCCGGTTTGATATATGTTGTTCTCGGATTATCCTCCACGAACAAATTGATATCCTTGTGTAAAATCCCGACTAGAGACTTATACTTTTCACAATCAGAATCTTTCTCCGTTGCATACGAAAGAAGGCAACCTTCACACATACTACGAATATCAGATAGCCTCTTGTGCACATGGCAATATGCGAGGGATGAGATGTCCTTCTTGTGAACCTGGCATATGGAATCGTTGTAGTAAAAACTCGAGTGCCTATGAACGAGAACATGATCAATCCTCGTACAAAACAAGCATGGAATTCTCAATTCGAAAAACTTGGCGAATTCATTGGAAATGAAGGCGAGGAACCCATCGGCGAATAGCAAAATGATCATCACCCATTCAAGAATGGCATATATCACAAAATGTGGGAATTTTCCCAGCTTCTCTTCAACAAAGCTGTTAAACGATTTAGCCGGCATCTTGACACACTTACCGAGGAAACACCCGACTCGTAGAACGATCAAAATGCGCTGTTTGGAAGGAATCAAGAATGAGGGAAACGATAAGTGAGAAATTAAATGAGATAGATCATGACCATCCCCAGATCATGACCTTTCTCTCTATGTTTCTCTCTCTCTAGCTTCTTTCTGTACGAGGAAGAAGAAGAAAAACAGAATTTGACCGATTCAAAGGTTGCAGAAAAACTGAATGGTGGTGTTGATTTGGGCTATATATGGTATAAAGGTTGTTTGAAGTACAGAAAATTTGCCAAGCTGACCATTTACCTGAATTAACGGTCGATCGCTCAACAAACCTATGAAAACAAGGAAGCTTTACCATGTCATTTAGCACTTTCCTCTATAATTTTGGGAAAATAATATTTTTTAAAAAATAAAAAATATAAGTATCGAACTTTTTAGTCTCTAACGGCCATCTCTCCATTGAAGATGTTTCCGGTCACTTTAAAAATCTAAATCTCAATTTAGATATATTTTATGGAGATGTTCTAAGAACTACAACATCACTTTACACTAAAGCATTCCGAGCATGAGAGATGTGAGACATGAATACTCACTTCATTACTTTATACTAAAGTATTCCAAGCATTTGAAAAGTTAGATTATACGCTTTTGAAGTGCTTTGCATCCAACATCAACCCCCGGAATGCACAATGTTCAGCAAGAGTGAGGCCATGACGGAGGGCGAGGGGCCGAGGACCTCTGCATTTTCCGGTGAATAATAGTCCCACAACCGAGATCCTCTTGCAGCCACCACCACGCCCGAATGGTACAGCCCTCAAAATATTTTGTGCTTCAAAATTTTGAAGTAAACAAAAAAAAAAAAAAAGCTTAACGTTTTATGTTATCCACTGACGAGTTAGAATTTGAGATCTTAGTATGTACTCCTAGCTTAGTTTATTTAACTTAAGTATTTTCAAACAACTTTGTGTACTACTTCTAAGTTTAATTAATGAAACTACAGGTTTTTAAAACTCAAAATTCTTACAAAATTCACTTCGAAAGATTCTTCGTAAAGTTAGCAAAACAAATTATTCATTTTTGTTGCCAGAGAATCAACTCCGACCAAATGCCTTCATGGAAGAAGACGAGAAATGAACTTACTAAGAGCATGTTTGGGCGGTCTTGGAAAAAATAAAAAAGATAAGCTTCTTATAAGTAAAAAATGGAAAAGCCATACATGTTTTAGATAAGTTGTGGAACCCAAAAGTCGGACATAAGAGTTAAATTCAACCTGTTATGGCAAATTAGTGTCACGAGCTCATACAGAGACAACCTTAACATGTCTTGTACACAGGACTCAACGTAAGGGAGAATAAACATGAATGGCAATTTAGCAGTGTCCAATCTCTCATGTTTTTAGATCAACAAATTACAGAAAACGCTGGTTTAGAGTAATAAATGCCCAACATGATGGAAATGGAAAAGCTACTATCTCGGATAGTTGTAGAAGAGACTGTACAGGAACTCTTCGACTGCTGGCATTTGCTCCTAATTAGTAGATAGGACGTTTGCTGACATGTAAGGGGAAATACAGCCTTGTACCTGAAAGAACAGATGGTTCGAATTAAAAAACAGAGGGATTTCGAATAGCTGAACATGCAAAAATGGGAATAGTATCAAACAGAAGGGGAGGATGAAGCAATCTTAGACGAACATAAGACTCGTTTGAAGGAACTGTGCATAAATGATAGCCAAATTCAAGAATCATTATAGCCAACTAGATGTTCATAGGGCAAGCAAACTGAAATAACCCCAAATACCAGAACTCGAGAATTGTCATCAGTCAATTATAAATCAAAAGTCTACATATAATTGATGCTAAAAGAGTCTGAAACTAAGGCTTTACAGCAAGACTTTTGGTTCCTTTTATTCTTCTAATTACCAGCATTCATTCCCTTTCCCTTGCTACTTCGTTCTCCTATATGAAAAAAATCTATTTCAAAAGCTGGAAATCATCAATTAAAATCAGCCACAGCCTTAATCTCAATTGAGCATAAAATTAGACCTTCATTTCAAACCTTAAAGTGGGGTCATCAAAAATTATGGCTAAGTTTGCTAATAATGGCGGATTATTGAGCGATTTGATTATTTAGTTGGCTATCAATAGTGGATGATTGCTTCAAATATGCATGGGGTGGTTAACTTTAATGTTTCAATGAAGTCCATATGTTGCCATTAAAGCAGAAATGGAAGAAAATATAAATCTCATTTTCTCTCAAGTTTCTTTTTCTAGTGGAATCTCATCAAGATCAAGTACGCAACACGAATAAGAATGCACTAAAGAACTCCTAGACGAACAGAAATGGATAGGCACTAAGAACTTTGCAAGAAACAGACCTTGTGGAGATCAATAAAGCTCGTCCTAATCTTTTTAACTTTTCTTTCTCTATAAAATACCAGTGCATAGATTTTAATATAATTTTGCATGCTGCAAAACAGAAAAGAAGACGCTTCATGGAAAGAGGTGTACCTGCAGCAAACAAGTAGGAATTTGAATGAAGCCCTGAAGCAAAAGATCAACATCCTCCAGAGTCTGCTGTGGGACGGGGGTAATAACGTAGAGCAAACCTTTGAAAGTGTCAATGCCTCTCACAATTCCTGGTTTTAGATAAAGCAAACTGAGCCTTCACGTGAAATAATATAAAGATAGATTACTCAAATATAAACTTCAATAAAAGAAGAAAGAGAATCAAAAGCAGCATAGGACAAGTATAAAAAGTTCAGACATTGTGACCAACCCAAACCAACACAAAGAGGTAATTGCTCGGAAACTTCTGAACTAACCGCCAGACCAACAATAGTCGCATTCAAACCGTAGAAAGTTTCAGTTTTAGAAACCTAACAGTAAGATAGTGCACTATTAGAAATTTTTCATTCCTAGATATGGATATGTAAATTAAGTAAATCCAATATCAAAGTAAACTTAACCAGAAGTAAAGTTAACATTGCTCCAATAAGAAAAGATGTATATCGCAGTTGACATCCTTGAAATTTTATGACCACTGTAATTTAGAAAGAATTGACAAATATAGACATTAAAGCAAATACTGTTTTGAGCATACCTCACAATGACTGTGTTTCATTTTGACACTTGATATAGAAATTTCATAAGGAGGGTGAGCAGCTAATGCACGAGCAAGTTCCTTAATTGTGGAGATATTCATCTCACTAGGAAAGCATTGTCTAAAATATGCCATTACACGTAGATCTCTCAGAAGACGAGAATCTTTTTGTACCAGCAACCTGGAAATAGTATAATTGTTAGAAAATAACAATGGGCAAACTAACAACTTCTGAAGAACCCTAGTTTACCGGATATAATGCATGTTGACAAGGTAAAACAACTATCAATTTAAACTAAGTTTTAATATAAACATGAAGAAGCAAAGAACATACGATCTTTTCAAATGATCCCAACGAGCGGAATTGATCTCAACGACGGTAACTCTATCAGTACTTCCCTCATCTAACCAAAATGCCCCAGCTGGTAAGTTCTTGATCACAGATGATATGCAAATTTTAACCACGTGTGTAGTAGACATATACTTCAACATGTCCACCAGTATTTCATAACCAATACCTGACACAAATAATAAAGAAGACAGTAGGTCATCTATATATACGAGAATGAGCAAATGCTTAGCATGAGTCATAATAAAAATAAGGTTGTGTTTGAGCCACATAATTTTGAAAGAATGTATTTTGGAATAGTAAATTGATAAAGAGATGTGTGGTTGAAAAAGAAGAAAAGTTATTGATGTGATGAAAAATATTATTTTATTGAAGAATGTGTCGTTGAAAATGAGTAGAAGAATGAGAACAAAAATTTTAATGGGCACCAAACAGGGGCTAAAATGATCAACATTAACTAGGTGACAGTGACAAATCAATTCTAGTTTCCTGTTAAATGTGCTTAAAAAATGTCATGATTATAGTATATTTATGAATAAATTAGGTGGTAGCAGTTGAATTTCATGTGTGAACACAGTACTTTTCAGAGTCAATGAACATTCATATTTGAAGGCAGTCCATGTGAATTATGATATTGCTATCACTTCATTTATTGCTGTATTTGGTCCTTTTTCTCCAGTGTAACAAACTTTGTACAATGATAGTAAATGAATAAATAGGACGTAATGCTTTGATCATCAGTGAAAATTTGTAGTTTACAGTTTTAATAGAATCAAAATTCCACATTTAAAGTTACAAAAATTGGTAATAAACAATTTCTAAACATCTTTTAGATCCCTATGTATTTAGATAAAATATACCTTCTTTTTTTCCTCGCATAGTGTCCAACAATGAATCTTGTTAATAGAGAAAATAGCATTTGGAAATTGGAGGATCTCATTGGCGTACATCTAGTAGGCACTGAACATATGAATTCGCTAATTATGTGTTGGACGCTTTAATTATTTTAAACTATACTGTGATGAGGATAATGTATGGAAGGTCCTACCGAAAAATAGCTTTACATCGAGGGAAAAAAAAATCAACTTTGTTTACAGCAATATTCGATCAAACTCTCGTGATGAAGAGAAGTCTTTTTCTATCTTCTACTCAGTAATGTATCATCAAGGAGTCTCAAGTAGGGGGCTGCTAAGCACACGGTAATGAAGTGAAAATCCAGTGATTGGGAGGCAGGAGATTTAAATTTGTCAAGTTTAAAAAGGATTTCAATGAAATTTCTTTTTATTTTCCGAGACTTTAGTGATAGATTGTGCAGGAAAATATGAAACTCATTCTTGAAAATACAAGACAAGCTACATATTTTGAGTATGATCTAATCTTTGCATACCAAGCCTTTTATCCGTAGGACTGCTCAATTTCAACTAGGAGAAGGGTTCGAGTGAAGCACATGATCTTATTTGTTCATATTTTCCAACAACACCGATAAAATGTAATATACAATATACAATATCCAAGAATATATATATAAAAAAAGTGAGAATTCACGGTAGAATCCTTCCAATTCTTGCCCCTTATTCCCTTTTTTTTTCTTTTTCTAATTTTTAAAATTTTCAACTATGAAGTCACACAATCTTTAGCTGTCCTTTCCAATTAACACAGTAAATGGGTTTTGTTGGAAATATCCAAGAGGAGAAGGAGATGAAAACAAGAAATAAAGAATAAAGCTCGAACACGTATATGATATGTTGTCATGAAAACAATATCTGCCTCCTCAGTATGCTTTTAGGATTTTTGACAAATAGTTTAGAGGATTGACGAGCCTTCAAGAAAGATGCACAAAAGCAAAAATGATTCTTTTTTGTCGAATTTGTTAAAATCTTAAAAAATGTTTGAATATGTATTAGAATGTGAAAAATCAATTGTAGAAATGAATGATGAAATCTTATGTTTGGAATTGAAAATATATCACATATTTGTATATTTCTAACATTATACTACGAAAATGCTCCAAACACTCGTGAAAAGTTGAGAATTTTCCACCAAAAGGCACCAGAAATTCAAATGAAAAATCAGCCCAACGGCTAAATTTTTTAACCATGCATACGCATGGTTATATCCTTGTGTACGCATGGTAGAAGCAAAATTGCTTCAGTTTTCTGCAGACAACTTGTGTACACAAGGTCATTTGGCCTATGCTTACACATGATTAAGTAGAAATCACTCAACATTGCCTTCCAATTTCATCCAACACTGTCTTCCAATTTTATCATTAATTCATTCACATTTCAACCCAAATTTTGAACAACAAATAATTATATAATAATCCCTCACTTGTTCAAAATTTTCACATATTCATACTTGGTAGGTAACACTAATACATAAGAATTAGATATATTTCGATTTAAATATAACCATATTGTAGTTCAAACAAAGTAAAGTCGGAATTAAAGGTAGCATGAAGCTTTGACTCAGTTATTCCATATGACAATACCGGTAAGAACACACACAAGTATTACGTGTTCTCAAGTTCCTCAACTCGCTTACCGCTAATATGGCCTTACGCTCATCCTTTTCAACAAACTTTTAAGGGAAAAAATCTAACTCTCTATTGAGGCGGCACCATCTCAAAGTTCGTTTAGGTGAAGCTTTTCCAGTATCTTTATTACTTTTTAGAGATATTTGTACTCTGTACCGAACTTCATTAAGAGTTTATAACTCTACCCTCACTTTAGTAACAACCAGCATTATATAATTAGGATAATGTTATTGCGAATTTTATAATG
>CADEPE010033572.1:0-10722 GCA_902829205.1 Fraxinus paxiana | reverse complement strand
CCTAATCTAATTTTTCTAACTCCTATTTGAATAAAGCAAGTTAATAATTATGATGGTTGTGATTATTTTTTCTAACTACTTTTAACTAATAGAAAATATAAAAAGATTGCAAATAACGAATAAATGAAAATTCAAATATGTGATGAATATTAGAGCATAACAATGTCATCTATTGATCACCTTAATTCTTCATTCAAGATTCATAACCTAATGTAGTGTTCGACCGAATTCTTCTATTGTATCAATTTACCACTCTCGAGTTCTTATTGAGCCTATTTAACTAATTAAATTTCATATGAATCAACATTAGTTAAACAAAATATTAGTTCTAAAAATTTATATTATGCCCGCAATAATTAGTATATGTATCTCTACATGTTATAGTAATTTAAGGAATTTTACTATATGGTCAAAATCTCAAATTCACCTCTCGATTTGTAAGAGACTAACATAATCATCAAATTTAATATCAGATAATTTAATACATTAAACTTATAATAAAACTAACACATATATAAATAAATCACAGAAATCTTGAATAGAAAAATAAAGGATCACAAGTCGACTACGTTGTTTGCCCTAATATGAAAATTAGTTATCATACTGTAAAAATAAAAACATGTAAAAATAGAACGTTATCACCAAAAATTGACGAAACGTAAAACTGCTCGTGCATGTCGTCTCTTTTCTTTCTCTCTCTCTTTTCCTTTCTTTTTCTGCCACTTTTTCTCCACTGTCCTTTTCTTTTCTTTCTCTTTCTCACCTTTTCTTCTCCTTTTCTCTTCCTCTTTCCAGCGTTGCAGTTTTTTTTTCCTCTTGTTCCATTTTTTCTATCTGCATGTGTCTATATATATATGTATGTATATTTAATTTGGGTCTCCAATTAAAATTTTGCAAGTCCATTGAGATCATTTAACTCCAACCCATTTAATGCACTATTTCTCTCCAAGGTTTCATCTTTAAATTTTGTCATTTTTTGCCACCTTTTGCATTATTTTCTCCAATTTTTCATTAAATATAAACTTTAACCTACAAAATAAAATATAACATAAATTAGGTAGAATTTTATCCAAAAGACAATAAAATATTATGATTTATGACCTCGAATAATTGTAAAATTTTATTCAAAAGACAATGAAAATTATGTTCACATGGAAAAAACATGATGTATTGCTTATAATTAGTATATCCCCTCCTCTTGTTTTTTGTTTATGTTAAAGTTAGTGGTATAAGTAAAAACTGTCGAACCAAATCGAAATCTCCTTCAAAATCGTCCATTTGGTGCCAGGTTGGTTCGTCGATTATTTTGTCCTTTTGAACCGAGAGTGGTCTAATAAGGAAAATCATTTTTTATTTGGATTCTCTTAATTAATGTACAAAAATATTATGGATCATGTGACTGGAGGCAAATTTAAGCTGAAGAATCGTGGATGATGAGCAGGAAAAAAATGTTTAATGGTTTCTCATGTTCCTTTACTATGACGATTTGTTAAAATTATTTTGTTGTTTTAATTTATGACTAACGAATTTTATGTGCTTGTACAATATTATGCCCTTATTTGAGTCTCATTTTATCAAAATTCATTTTTTTTTCAAATTCATTTTTAATAACGCATTCTTCTAATAAAATAATTTTACACGTTAACTTAAAACTATTTTTTTTTTTTAACAACACATCCTTAAAAAAATCACAATTATAAAACCCACTCTACCAAAAATGGGTCTCGAACAACCCCTACGAATACGGAATACCTAAAAAGTTTAGTATAAATATTCTTCATATATTATTATGTCTAAATGTATTTTCTTTAATTGTGTCTCTTTCTTTGTTTAATTTGACTCTGGTTAAAGAAAATATTTTATAAATATTAAGGTTTTAGTTAATGATAAAGATATTTCTACAGAAAAATATCTATCGAATTGTTTACCATATCTCACATGCACACGGACCTCGCACGAATAAAAAAATCCCAAGATGTGGTCCCCACCCCTTATGGTGAGTAGTCGGGAAGGAATTATATAAAAAAATTCGGTACATGTAGTATAATCCTTTAGTTAAACATAAATTTAGACCATATATAACAACGGATGATGAAAATAGCGCCTCCTTAAATTTTATTGCTATGTTTGATACTTTATTTAACAATGGATGATGAAAATACCGTTTTCTTAAGAGTCCGTTTGTGAGAAATTAAAATTATATTAAAATTGAAAAATTAATCGTTATTGTTGACTTTTATTAGATAAGTGGGATCCAATAACGGTTATATTTTTAATTTTAATTGAATTTTAATCGGTACCAAATGGGTAGTAAATTTATTGCTGTGTTTGATACTATATTTCTTGGCTGCTTTATCAAGATGATGTAGCATCATGGATAGAGACGGAGGATGCTTTCCTTCTAAGATGTGCATTGTATTTATTATTATTAATTTTGGTAATATTATAGAATTTAATTTTACTTTTTACAATAATATGTGATATCAACAATTTTTTTTTTCAAACAATATATTCACTAGTTATTTTAAAATTTTAAAAAAATTAATATTTGTTAGAATCCGAGAAGCTGCACGTCGATGTTACATATTCTTTAATAACTTTTTTTTTTTAATTTAATTTAATTTATCAAACAAAATATTCGACGTTGGATTCTTAGATAAGTCTTATGTCTAAGTTCGGGGTTCGTTTGAGTCTATTTTCTTTTGGGGGAAATTCATTTTGTAATAGGAAATATTTTTAAATGTACTTATAAAATTATTTTATTGAAAAAATGGTATAAATAAAAGAAAATAAAAAAAAAAAAAATTGAATTTTTAAAGGATTAGAGCGGAACTTGGCCTTCCCTTTAATTGAGCAAATTCATTTATAAATTCTATATGTTAGGGGTTTATTCATGGGTTTACAAAATCTGCTCTTCTAGAACTCGTAGAACATCGCGAACGTGAAACGGAATCCTCGACAAGTAAACGATTCAAATAGAGCGAAAATCGTCCTGGATTCCTTCAAAAGAGTAAAGTTGGGGTCGTAACAGTAAAATGGATCGGGTCCCGGCCGCAAATGGGCTCTCTTTCCGGGTCGGATTCACCGGCTACAGCGGCCAGCTCAGAATTGAACCTCTCCCTCCTGTTGAACGCCCCAATCCCCTGCACTCCCTCCCTGACTTCATTCCTGTAAGTATTGTTTGTCTCAATCACATGCACTTTCTTTATTAATGGCCTTGTTTATTTTTAGTTTTAATTATGTGAATTTGGAGTTTATGAATTAGGGCCAATTTGAAATGTAATTATTGTGTTATTGGATAACTGTGGGCAGCCACCAGCATTTCCATTGGAAACTCCTGAAACTATTAAGGAGTACATAAAGGAGAAACATTTGCTGCCTAGGTTGGACGAGGATGTCTTTTCTCCGGAAAATGCAGGACGGCAGTGGGAATTTGACTGGTTTGATAGAGCCAAGAACGAACTAGAGCCTTCATTTCCGCGGTCTGTGGTTGTTCCAACATGGGAAATGCCTTTCAGGCGCAAAAACCATGGCCCCGGAGATGAAAGGTGGGAGCCGAACTCAGTAGAGGTACGGAAAGTTTGCTTCGCCTTTTTTCTTTGTTCTCATGTGTTAGACATTATTAATATAGTTGAACGCTCGAACTTATAAGATGGACAAGTACTAGTTGTATTTCTGAGTATGGAAATCTGAATTTGATAGCATATCCAAGGTGTGATCAGTTATGTGTTAGTCTATGTTGGGGTAGATTTTTTGGGTCACTCAATAGATGTAGCTGTGGAGACTTTAATGAGACCAGCTGTTCTAATACAATGAGAAACTTTTCAGCAAAGAATGTTGAAGATCTTAGCATTAAATTTACAACGTGAGATGTTACTATCAAATTTTTGCTGGAAATTCTTCAGAGAAACTATGACGGGGAAATTTTTTTCATACAAAAGGTTCTTTCTCTATAAGATACTTCTTTTACTTTTGCTTCACAGAGGACAAGGCAACACAGAGGTAGCAAATTGTATGGATTATTAATTTAGTGCTAATTTGAATTTCGTTTTTCAACAAATAAACTGCATTTTCACTCACTTATTGATTACTGTCTCGTGTTAAAATGAGCTCTCTTTTATATTTCTTTAAATTTGACGTGAAGAAGTGAAGTATCAATCGTAAAAATTAGAGAATTATTTTACTTCAGGCCCAATGAATCGGTTGCATCGTGAATTGGGAATATCTTTCAAAACCAATTCAGTTGGTAAGTCATAAACGTTTTAAAGATGAATTTGATCGTAGTGAGCAAGTTTACAATTTTCTATTGACAAGAAAGTTGTCAAAAATTAAGTTCGAATTACATAACAGGATACATGATACTACTTTTAATTGTGAATTGCATTGGATCACAACAATTACTACAATAGCTAGCCAAATATAGCATATGGTATGCAAAACAACAAATTTAATAGTTAATGCAATTATAGCATAGAAAAAGTTTCCCTAAACAGTAAGGCAGTTGTCTTTGGAAAAATTATAGTGATTGTTGATCAATAAATAAATAATTTGAGTTTCCGAAGTATACGTTAACTAAGAATTCAATTCTTTAGAATCGCTAACAACAGAGCACAATGAAAATATAAAGATGCAAGAAAAGAGAGAAAATAAAATGTGCATAGTGCCACATCCGGATAAAAATAGGCTGCCCCAACTCAGAGAGAATGAAACATGTACAATATAGTAATCCTTTCTCCAATAGAATTGGAAATACATTAGTTAGTCACAATGCAAACCAAAAGGTTGATGAACTTCATAAAATTTTAAATGCCTTATTGAGTTTAAAGATTCTGACGTCCTCTACCCTTTTTACTGGAAATATGCACAAAAAGTTACATTATATGAAGTTGGTTCGTGAGAAAGAAATCAAGTTGAAAACATTTTGAAGTGAAGAAGTCTTGGCTCACGTAAAACTAAAAGAAAACCAGAACATTGGTACAGACGAGAAAGAGGCACATCTTTAAAAGAGAACATAGAATATTGGTTCAGACAAGATAAAGAGGCCCATCTTCAACATTTAAGGCCATAAGGCCTTGTGGAGTATTAATTGAGGTGCGACTCTGAAGAGGCCACAAAAATAAAATAAAATAAAAATGAGGGTACTAAAAATGAGTTTGTAGACAACCAGGTCCATCTGGATGCAACCTTACTTGCCTGGGGCAGTTTGCTACTAAATAGTAGCATTCACAGATAGATATCATCATAATAAAACATAACCACAGTTCTCAGGATGTCAGAAATTTGTGGCTTCTGATGCCCTTATCTCCATAAGAATCATGCTTCTATATTGTGAATATGCGCTTTTGGCCATATATGGGAATCAAAGATGAAATGAAAGCCATATATTTTGGCTAGACTTTTGTATTAATGTATTCGGCTTATATCTTTAGCCGTTTAAATAACAGTCTGCTTTTCAGCCGTAAGACTGGAGAAAACTACATCTATAACTTCTGGCTTTTTATAAATTAAGTAGGATATGAGCTTGTCCTAATACTTAATTTCCAGGCTCGTCACAGTTTCCATTCATTTTTTTGTTTTCATTTTCGGCAATGTTTTGGTTTTGTAGTTAATTATAAGGCACTGTTTTAGGTAGATGTATCAGAACTCACAGTAGGAGCCAAGGATTCTGGTGCTTTGCCTCGCATTGTTGGACCTGCAAAGGATTTTGTAAGAGGAAGCATCAACAACCGTCCTTTTCACCCAGGTGGCTTGGATAATACTGATTCCTTGGGAAAGATACTTCCAGATGGTGCTTGCAATGGTGAATGGGTAAAAGAGGTTCTTGACGGGGGTCCTGCACAAGTCGTTCCCCCAGGTTTTAAAGATGGACTGGATTTTGGTGATCTGAAGGTAACATTATTTAATTTGAAAATTGAAGAGCCCAAGTCGTTCAAACATTAAGTTTTTGTTACTTTTTCTTCACATTGATAATGCTAACATTTGGTTATTCATAAATTGTTGAAGGGACATTCTTGCACATGGAATGTTTTTGAGAATCAAAGTGCAGTGAAGAGTGCGCCAGATATGCAGCTGGTCAGTTGCAGTACTTTTATGATCTCCTATGTAAAACAGTTAATATCTGTGTCACTTATATGCGCTTATTCTTATCTGCCTGAAACAAATGTAATTCATGTCATTCTGATTCTATTTTGTTAATATTTATCTGTTTCTTCTATCTGCAGAATGAGTTTTCCGTGCAGTTTGATGACTTATTTAAGAAAGCTTGGGAAGAGGATGTCATAGAATCCGTGGGAGATGGTCTGTATGCTTTTCATGTTGATTTTCTGATCTATGCCCTGCTGTATATGAAGTGTGCTTCACAAATGACTGCTTGTAATTTGTCTTGATTTGTGCATATAATACCTTTTTACTCAATTTGATAAAGACCATGACAAGACCTACTTTAGCTTCAGGAAGGTTAGGTATTTGAGTGGGCACTGACTGTATTAATTAAGCTAACTTCAGTTCTTCTGTTGAAATCCATGCTGGCAGAAGAGAAAGTTTGCTACCTGTTATGGAAATATTTGCACTAATTTGGGAATACAATATATCCATTAGGCCCTGTTTGATACAACTCATTTTCCATGGAAGTTAGAAAACCTTTTCCATTTTCCACATTTTTCATTGTTTGATGGCAAAAAAGTTGCTGGGAATTCCTTCTCTCCCTTCCACTCACACGCCCATTTTCCAGGAAATGAAGGAAAATGTTTTCTTTTGGTTTTGGTGGGTTTTGGTTCTCCTGGCTGCTGCTGCTGCTTTTTTTTTTTTTGACAATTGGAAAAAATTCTGAACACAATGGTAGAAAAAATTATCACTTTTATTGACAATTTTCATGTAAAAGAAAGCCAAACGAATGATATTCAGTATGGTAATTTTTTTAAAGTTTTTTGGCAATTGGAACAAATTTTAGACCCAATGGTAGAAAAAATATCACTTTAATGGACAATTTCCATGAAAAACAAAGTCAAACGGATACCAAACTTTCAACATTTTCCAGAAATTATACCAATCAAACACAATTAATTACAATTCCCAGTAAAACAATTTTCAGGCAATTCAATTATCTGGAATTCATTTTCTTTCCACCCATTTTTTTACCTTTGCAATCAAACGGACCCTTATTTTCTTTAGGTGCGAGTGAATTTCTTATGAAAATTGAATGTTGGAAGCTGTTAAGTCTAGTGATAAACACTTCAATATGGTAATAAATTCTTGAAAGCACTGTGGATTTAAGTTTAACCAGATTCTAGGTGGTGGAAATTTCATTCCTTTCTTGTATATGAAGAATTCCCTTGCGTGAACTTCAATCATGAACATTGAATGTTGGAAGAAGCTAAGTCTAGAGAAAACATTTCAGTATGGTAATCATGATTACTTGTGTTGACACCCCAATGTGGTGTTCTCAGAATATAGGGTATATGAAGAGGTGGGAGAGTGTGAGGAAAAAAGGATGTTATTTAGTCCCCTCAGCATGTGTTATGTGCAACTTGAAAGATAAATATGGTTCTAACTCGAGTGAGGTTGGCTCTATTCCCTGACATTGTTCATTACTATGCTTTGTTATGCGTGATAGTACTTGCAGCTTTTTACCTACTCCAGAATGTTCCAAGTGGATATTCTTAGTTATGTTATTTTTTACAGGCCACATGTTAGAGTTAAAAACGGAAGTGAAAGAGTTGGAGTCTGTCAAGGAATCTAGTCAGACAGAAACTGAAGTAAAAGAGCTGTATGTGGCTGGTGATGTGATAAAGGGCGAATCATCTGTTATAGATCAAATTTTGTCTGTTGAATCAGAAAAATTGATGTCAAGGTTTGATGGAGATAATGATGATGGTGCACAACAACAAAAGAAGGTAATGGTTTGTCTAGTTTAGGATATTTTAGTAAGTTACTGTATTTTAACGTTTTTTGTACTAGATTTTCTTGGGTTTCTCAAGTAGAGTCAATGAATCTTTTAGGTGTGGGCTCTTAGTGGAGGCAGTGAAGAGATTGCAGAACGGTTTTATGAACTTGTTCCTGATATGGCACTTAATTTTCCTTTCGAACTTGATCCTTTCCAAAAGGAGGTACTGATTCTGTTATAATTTATTGTGTTAAACTTAATCTTGGCACTCTGGTTCTGTTATAATAATTATTGTTGGAAGATGCACTTATCTTTAACTTGGAATTCTGATGTTAAAACTTCAATGAAGGTTAATGATTTCAGTTTTTTCCGTCATGACGTTATTGTCTGTGGTGACGGATAGAATATGAACTACCAGAAATTAAGGGATAGTTGCAGCTGTGTCCCGAACCTTTCAAATTGTTGCAGCTTTTACCCTAATCTTTCATTTGTAGATGAGCTGGTCCCAAAGCTTGCAATCCCGTGCGGTGGTTTCCGTCCAGGTCCAGAGGTCCGTTAGTTGACTAGAAAAATGAGTCGATCACATTTTGATCAATTTTAAAAGCACAAAATGGTAAATTTACATATTTCCCACATAAAACTATTAAACTAATTTTAAAAAAATAGACAGAAACCAAAAAAAGAGAGAAGAAATACCTTTTCATCTTCTTTCCCCCACCCACCAAACCCAAACCTTTCGGCCTTTTCAGCTTCTTCCTCTCTTTCTACCTCCAAATCCACCAGTTTTCTTAAACAAATTTAAGATTCAACAACACCGTTTTCAATTTTTCTGTAATTTTTTATGATATGGTATTTTGTAAATTGATTGAAACTATAATGTTAAAACTTCAATGAAATCTAATGGTTTCAGTTTTTTTCGTCATTGGGGGTTGTTCTCTGTGGTGGCTGATGGGGGATAGAAAATGAACTGCCAGAAATAAATTAGTTAATAGAAGGCATCCATATTTGTTTGTGTATAATATTTTCGTAATCATGCATACTGAACTTCCCGAAAAATTTTAGTGTATTCTTTTGATCTTGTCTTTATGCTTTGTTTACCATGGTGGTCATTTCCTATGGAATATTTTGAAGTGAGCTGAAATACTTATTTTTTTCTGTTTTAATTACAGGCCATCTATCATCTTGAAAGAGGGGATTCTGTTTTTGTGGCAGCTCATACATCAGCTGGGAAGACTGTTGTTGCAGAATATGCATTTGCTCTCGCTTCAAAAGTATGTCTTTTTTTCACTGTGTCAAGATTATGTGCTGGTTAATTAGATAGTTTTGTTCTCTAATTAATTTTGTGAACGATTCTTCTCTAAATCTTCTTTTGTTCTGTGCATTGAAAATTTATAACGAGGCTTGTTGGACTTATGCAGCACTGTACAAGAGCTGTATATACTGCTCCTATTAAAACCATCAGCAATCAGAAGTACAGAGATTTTTGTGGGAAATTTGATGTTGGTCTGCTCACAGGTGATGTTAGCTTGAGGCCTGAGGCCTCTTGTCTCATCATGACCACTGAGATATTAAGATCAATGCTCTATAGGGGTGCTGACATCATACGTGACATAGAATGGGTAAGATGTTTTTAATGGTGCATGTCTCCCTTTTCCCCCTTACTCAAGAAAACAATACACGTCTTCCTCATGATATTTAAATCTTTCATTATCTCAGATCCGTAAAATTTTACATCTTTTTTTTTTCTTGTTAAATAATTCTGAGACAACTGGCTTTTTGATTGTGCTGTATGTGGAAATATAGGTCATATTCGATGAAGTGCATTATGTTAATGATGTTGAAAGAGGTGTCGTTTGGGAAGAAGTTATTATCATGCTTCCTAGGCATATCAACTTTGTGCTACTTTCAGCCACGGTACGTCTTGACATCAGTTTTCATCTGCACATTGTTTATTTATGAAGTGTATTTGACCATAAATCCCCTTGGTCTTGGTTTATATGAATTACAAAATTGTAATGCATTCTGATTTGCTGTTTTTGAGAGATCTAACGTGTTAGTAGTTCTGTACTTATCAGCATGATACTTTAAATTATGCATGTTGTAGTAAGAGTTGACGAGACTGGCTCATGACTTGCATAACTTAGATGAAAGGTTTATTCTTAAGTTGTTGGAATGGGATATCATCTTTCATCACACAAAACATAATTTAAACTCCTATTGCTTAAATAGTTTTCAGGCTACGAAGTAGTATATATATTACTAATGCAAAAAGATGATGTCTTATGTCGTCCATGTAGATGTTAATTAATACGATGATAATGGAAGGGTTGAGATACACACGCAACTCAGATGACTAAAAACGCTATTAACTCTCTTTTTTTATTAACAAAGTGTTATTTCCTATAAATTTGTGGTCGACTATGCTAGTCAATGCTGGCTTCCTCAATTACACAGTTGACTACATATTTGGCGGTAGGGAGTATTGCCTTATGATTACAATTTTTAATGTAGATTGCAGAGATGCCCATAGAGCTCCATATACCTAAAAATCCAATAAAGTGACTCCCGTCGTATGAAAGCAATACACTAACCATTAAGTTAAGTTGGTCAACTCTCTAAGACTCGACAAAATAGCTCCATAACTTCGAGAGAAGGGGTGCTTCCTTACAAAGGGTATCACAATGACCAGGCTCGAGCGACTGTTTACCAAAGACAAGTATCCGCAAAGTCATAAGACCATGTATGGGGGTGATGCCTATCTAATGAACGACGATCAGAGCCTCAGAGCTGGTGATCGAAGCCCCAGTGAACGGCGACCGTAACTATAACGGTCCTAAGGT
>CADEPE010033498.1:0-10201 GCA_902829205.1 Fraxinus paxiana | reverse complement strand
GAAGCAAACTCTTCTAAAAGAACACATGAGACTATAATTGAAAATAATCAGGATCAAGAATCAGAAGAGGAGACTGATGTTAAAGTTGAACCAAGATGCAGCAAAAGAGAAAGGATACAAAAATACTATGGTCTTGATTTTCTGACTTATATGTTCGAAAGTGAATCTCAAAACTTCCGAGAAGCCGTGAACTCTTCAGAAAGACCTCAATGAAAAGATGCCTTTAAAAGTAAAATAGATTCCATTTCGCAAAACCATTCTTGGGAGTTAGTGGACCTTCCTCAGAAAATAAATCATTAGGCTACAAATGGATTTTCAAAAAGAAAATGAAAGCAAATGGAACTATCGAGAAATATAAGGCCATATAAGTAATAAAATGTTACAAACAACGAGAAGACATTTATTACTTTGATATATATTCTTCAATACGAGAATAATATATATTATGATGACACTTACAATTGCCGCTCTACGGCATCTTGAAGTATATCAAATGGATGTTAAAAACTCCCTTTTTGAATGGAGATTTAGAGGAAAAAATCTTTATGGAACAACTCGAGGGTTTTTCATCACTAGGACAAAAAAGGAAAATTTGTAAATTGGTAAAATCATTGTATGACTAGAAACAATCACCCAAACTATGGTATGAAAAATTTGATAGTGTCATGATGGAATATAGATTTAAAATCAACGAGTGTGAAAAAATGTGTTTTCGTCAGACACCAAAAATGGTTATGTCATTTTATGTCTTTACGTTGACGACATGCTTATTGTTGGTATCAACGATAAAATGATTAAATTTACTGAAAATATGTAAAATTTGAGATTTGAGACGAAAAACATGAGTTTAGCTAATATGATACTTGGAGTTAAAATTACAAGAACATCAGATGGACTCATTATAATTTAGTCACATTATGTGTACAAAATTCTAGAAATGTTTAAGAATGATGATACTGACATGGCCAGAAAATCGATCGATACAAGTTAGTATCTACTAAAAACAAAGGCGAAAGTACCTCTCAAGTATAATACTCTAAAATTATTAGAAGCATGATATTCTTGATAAGTTGTTCAAGACTAGACATAGCCTACATAGTTAGTAAACTGGATAGAAGAGCGGACCACCATAAATGAATAGTAAAAATACTAAAGTATAAAAAACTCAAAGTCTACTAGTAAATTTGTGTTAATAATGATAGGTGTGTTATATCCTGAAAATCCTCTAAACAAACAATTATAGCAAGACCTACCATGAAATCTGATTTTATAGCTCTAAATAAATGTGGTAAAGAGATTGAGTGGTTACGCAACTTTTTAAATGATATTTTGAGATGGTCAAACTTTGCCAGTAATCTGTATACATTGTGATAGTCAATCGGCGATTGGAAGGACACAAGTAACATGTATTATGGTAAGTCTAAACATATACATCGTAGACATTTTACTATAAGGCAACTCTCTACTTTAGTTATTTCTGTTGACTATGTAATGTCAAATGATAACATTACTGATTCACTAATCAAAGGGTTAAATATAGAGTTAGTTAAAAAATCATCGAAATGAATATGATTTAAACCTTTGAACGAATGAGTTAATACAAAGGAAAACCAACCTGATTGAAGATCCCAAGAAATATGTTCAAAGGGACGACTTAATTGTAAAAACTTAATTGAATCATTGTAGGGTATATTATCTCGCGTCCATTGTTATGATGTAACAATGATGCCAGTAAGGATGAAGTATAAACAATATGTTTTTAATGATTCTTATGAGTAAAAAATCGAGTAAAGTAATTCGGGTTACTTGTAATAAGAAATCACATATGTAAAAGAAAAGTGAGACTACTTCTAAGGGAATTGTGTGGGGCTCAATTTTTAAGAACTCTCACATAACCAGTCATATGTTCATAGCCATAAGCGAACATAATAATGAGAAAATGAATTGTGTTAGGAAGAAATGTGTGTGAAGTATATCATCATTTGCATAAAAGGCATAACATTTCAAAAACATCGCGTCAACTAATCATCTAGTAAAGTAAATATGCTTTCACAAGGGAATGTTCATACGATCAAATAATTTTATTATGAAAAATAAATAAATAAATTTATTTTCGTCTAAATTAAGATCAAGGGAAAAAAAAATAAGAAAGCAAATATAATCATAAAAGAGGATACTAAGCACTTGTACTTGGATTATGATAAGTATCGATAACATAGCACATTAGTGAGTCTCAATATTTATATTAAATTTGTAATCGCCAATGAATGTGTACTGTGTAACCGATGCTTAGCTTGCATCTTTGCTTAGTAATCATCTTTATAAAAGTACATAGTAAGATAGAATGATAAAATTGGAAATTTATGGTAACATGGGAGGTTTTTGAAATTTTTGAAAATAATTGGTGTCTAATTGTCGTAATTTTTAATGGAAATTTCTGAAATTTGGTGTACAAGTTAAAAGAGGTTTACTTGAGGACATAGATTGATAACTAGACTCAAAATGATGGCACGATTGATAGGTTAGATTGAAGAGTACGGTAGGAGATTGAACAAAAAAAGAAGCTAAATTTTTGTGTATTCTCATAAGAGCTACTTTTCAATATTGTTTATCAAACACAATCTCAAGATTATAGTCAACATGTCAAGTGTGCAAATGTGTTTTCTTAATAGTTGACATTTTGTATATTAATTTTCAAGTTGGAAATTGATTTTTTTTTGTTTTTATCTAGGCAAGTATATATAATTGCAAATGAAATTAAGAAAATAACATGTTGTTACTTATTTTGCAAGTAGGCAATCCTTGCATAGAGCAAAATAGGGGCGTTGGCTTAGGACGTGTAACGATTGAGAATGATTTATTTTAAGAGTGACTCTTTAGTAGATTGTACGAAGTTATATTCTCGTAATCTTTTTTTTTTCTTTTATGAACGAATAGCCGATTCTCATATGAGTTCGATCGGGAATATTAGATATTATTGTATTGTTGTAACTTGTAATTAATATGTATGATAGGATACCTTCTTTTCGCCAAAGGGAAATATATAATGTGGACCGCACCCTCCTTTCTTACCTTGACTCAGTTCAAAACTTCAAACACTGGCCAAGGTTTACTTTGACCACTACTTTTCTAACCCGGCCCCAACCCCCGACCCCCCCACTCCAACTCACTAAGAGAGATAGAGACCCTCTCTGCTATACTTTTCAAGATCCATTTGTCTAAAATTCATTTTCTACTTTTCAAGATTCATTAATTTTCATTTAGCTCCAATCCTTTTGTCCCACTTTTGGGAACTTTTCTATTTATTTTCATACCATCTGTGTCCTCCTTCCACACCTACTAATAATACTTTTCAATCCCCTCCCCCTCACCCTCCCCCACACCCTGTAAATCCCTCAAATAAATTATTTCATTGCTGTTGAAGGATATCTGCATATAAACATGCATGGGATGCATGAATATAAGTATAAAGTTTGAACAAGAGAAATTCAGAGGCAAATATGGTAGATTTTGAAGCTATCAATCTCATATTCCAGCAGTTGCAAACTTGAACTCACTGCTGCATACAAATCCATTCATGGACTCAATATTTCTGCAAGGTGAAGGAGAACGCGCCGCCTTTCTCCGACATATGATGCAATCTTTTGGTTGCACTTATATTTGCCTTTGGTCCTTGCCCCATCCATCCAAGTCCGAATCTCTCTCTCTCTATATAAATTCTTTCTATTTTTCGCTGCGCGTTTTGATGATTTTTTCCCGACAATACACATATTATATATGATTATGTTTGTGCATATCCTAAACAGTTACTTAATATTTTTGGATGGCGTGTACCACGAACAAGGCAACCAAGCAAGTTCATCGTCTGGAAGTAGTCTTGCTCAGAGGCTTTTCCAAGCATACTGTCAATCAGTACACTATGTCGATAACGGGTATGTGTGTGTGTGTGTGTGTATATATATATATATATATATATATATATGAAACATATATATTATATACACAATTTTTGCTTATAATTAGTTAATGAATTGATGGAAATTTTATTATTTTTTTCACATTTCCAGGAGGTTTCCTGGAATTGCTTTCAAGAATAATCTTCCTTACATGGAGCTGAATTTACAAGACCTTCAAGGAGTTGCATCCAATGAAGTTCAGCTGCAATTTTATGTGGTAATTAATTCTGTTATGGTTGACACATTACTCCCGTGAATTACATTTTAGGGAATTATCATAGTTATTAATTCTATATTGTATTATTTTGACACAGGCAGCTGGGATTAAGGTTTGTATTTTCAAAATGCTCAGCAATAGTAATTACTCATCGCATTATGATGAACGATAATAAATGAAATGTTTTGTCTATAGACTGTTGTGCTTATGGGGTGCGCCACGGGAGAAATCGAGCTTGGCATGTCCGGTGACACTCGAGTAAGGAAAATAATATCAATCACAATTGACATCCATCTAATAGGTATGGCATCATTTTTCGTTTAAGGTGATAAAGTTTTTAATTTTTCAGGTGGATTTCGAAATGCAGATGAAAAATTGGTTCCCTCTTCATTTCTCTAGGCAACTAGCACCTAGAGAGGATCCCCAGACAACAGATCAAAAGCGAGGTTCATCATCTTCGTCATCACTGAGGTCATTATCAGTCGACAGCTCCGAGTACTCCTCTCTACTTTTTAACATTCCGGCCACTTCTTTAGTGCCACCAGAGGACTCGAGAGTTCCACATGTTGAGAACACAAATGCTCTCGAATTATTAGCAGTGTCATCAGCTTCAATCACAACTAGCCCTCTTCACGAAGCCATACATACCTTAAGCCAAATGCGAAACATTCAATTTCCAACCGTAGAAAGCGAAGATGCAGAAATAACAAATGCAATCCTTGCTGTATTATCTTCTTCATCTACTTCATTGACACCGCCTTACCAAACGACGCAAAATATGCCTCAAATTCCTCCAATAATAAGCCATGACCCTAGTGCGTTTTCAAGTTACAGGCAGGGTTTATCCCCTTCATTAATGCCAATTGCAGCAAGAACAAACAAAAAGCAGAATTTGTTCAGAAGAGCAATGTTATTCTTCAGAAACTTAGACATTATCCGAAGGCAACAAGAACAAGTTCAAGTTGGAAAACACCCCACGACAACACAATTACACCACATGATATCTGAACGAAGACGACGTGAAAAGTTAAACGAAAGTTTTCAAATACTGAGATCATTTCTCCCTCCAGGATCAAAGGTCAGATAATGTACTACCAATTCTATAAATGAACAAAATCTCTATCAAAAATGAAAAATCATTGTGTTTTTTGTTTCATACAGAAGGATAAGGCTTCAGTGCTAAACTACACTGCAGAATACTTGAGTTCATTGAAAAAACAAGTGGAAGAACTTAGTAAGCAAAACCAGATTTTGGAAGCTCAGATTTTGCCTCCAAGATCAGAAGCCACTGGAGATGATCATAATCAAATGAGAGGTTCTTCATCAGTTGAAAGGCTGACAAATGTTCAAATTACGCGTGTTTCGACTTCCACATCAGAATCAAGAATGTTGGATGTGAATTTGACAATAAATGGAGAATGCAGCTTGTTAGATTTGGTTCTTCGCATCATGGACTTCTTGAAATCGCAGAATAACTTAAGCTTAATGTCTGTAGAAGCCAACACCAGGCCAATGGGAGAATCAACTAATTCAGTCCTAGGAATCATGTTCAGATTGAGAATTGAGGTATGCATAATTATAATTTATATTTATCGAATTATCTATTCAAGAATCCTTATGTTTTAAGAAGAAATATGTAACCATAAATGCGTGGATGTTGGTATTATTAAACTGCATGGCTTCTTGTGTTCTTTACTAACTTGGAGAAAATAACAATTTGGAACTTCTCATATTGATATTGTGATTTTGTGTGATGAAAATATACTTTCTAAGTAATGAAGATTGTATTTAATTGGATGATGGGACCTCTTTGGAGATCACACTATAGGCTCCTAAATTTGGCATTCACGGATCACGAGCCGCCATAGAAACTTGTTCAATAAGTGAAACTTTACTTATTTTTTCTCTCATATTGAACCGTAAGGGTCGGAGAAAGATGGGAATTAAGATTGCATACTTAATTGTTTAACGTGCGACTAAACTTCAAAAATTAAGATATTATTGGTAGGTTGGATTAGACAAAAGTTTTACGGTTATAATATCAATTATCTCATAAAATTCTATACAATCAAACATATAGCCCCCGTTTGTTTGACATTATTTTTACCTGAAAATGAGTTTTTTTTACTATTTCAACCTGATTTGTGGATCCCACCATAGAGATAGTTTGGTCAAAAATGATGGCTAAATCTCTATTTCAACAGTCACATTTTTACTAAAAATGCCAAACGAACAGGGACATAATATACTAAACATGCATAATTTTTTTCCAATATTGTATGGTGCCCACCCCGCCATCAACAATAGTGATAGCATGAAAGTAAAATGGTAAATTACAAGGAACTTCATAAATTTCACATGTTTCCAAATGTTATTGTCGTATATTGACATTTCATTGTGGAAAAGGATTAGAAAATTATATAAGATTTTGACCATTGTGTAATTTTCTTTGTTGGTAGGGAGAAGATTTTGACGAGTCTAGTTTCCAGGAAGATCTTGAAAAGGTTGTTAATGACGTGGCACTGTGACCAGTACCAACTTCCACTGTGGCGATGGCGCTTGGCTGAAGTGTAGTGGTGCTTGTTCATCAGTTTTTCCACTAATGGATCACGATTTTTTAGAAAATTAAGGTTTTGCAATTTCGAACATGGGACTCATTACATGTTTGTTCCACAATTTTGGTAGATTATCTTTTATATATATATATAAAACCAATTGTTTCCACAAGTTTGTATAATTTATAATATGTTACTTATAATTTAGATTATTCATATACTGTAAATCGCGTATTAAATTATTATCTCTTCCATGAATTTGTTCTAACATAACATAAAAATATGTTATATTGATTTAGAGTCGATTGTGTGAATCATTTTTCTAGTTTTATTCAATGAATTACTTCTTCTAATGAAAATTCAACTAACAAAAATAAACACTCTTTTAATTTCCGTGAATTTAGGGTTTGAATAAACGACAAACGAATATATTAGCAGGGTGACGAAAACAACGAATAATTTGTTCCTATATGTTGCAAGAATAATTTGTTTCAAACAACGAGTTGACAATTGACACGAATCACTATTTTCTATTAGACAATTTATTGCTATTTCTACTAAAATTCAATATATGATGTACCATAATCATAAACAATTTATCTATCAATTTCTATATAAAAATAAATAAATTATTTAACCACTAAAATGAAGTGAATAAAATTCTTGTGTTGCCGATCTTGACTTGAAAATTCATTTACTTAGACCATGTGGGGTCTCATGCATCAAATGAAAATTAACAGTGTCCAAACAAAGATTGATAAGAGCCATTCAAAACATGGTCAAAATGTCAAACAAAAATACTTTTTTTTTTCTTGAAAAAAAGTAGGAGTCACCTCATCAAACATTGCTTTCATGAAACTAATTCAATTAATTTAGAGATCAAACAACCTTAATCTATAGTAATATTTTCTTTAATCATTAAACCAAGAAACCTTGTTACTTATTGCAAAAAAATCATTTTTCCCCTAATGTTTCTCTGTTTTATTGATTTGGTCAAAGATTTCTTGGTAGAAATTAACTATAGGTGGCGGTTTTGATCTATCGTTATTAATTTCGAAAGAAGACTGGCTCTAATCAAACTGTGGATTTGAGTAACCTGTATTCTTAAGAAAATAAATGGTGTCTGAATTTTCCTTCCTACATCTTCTAGAGCATTAAATATTTTCCTTATATTAATAATTTAATTACTTTACATGTGTTAATCAAGTCATATAGTGCAAATGTTTATATTGTACCACCCTAGAGATAGCCAATATTTGACACGTGTTATAAACTTTTAAATTATTTTTTATTTATACACGTTTCATTTCTTTATAATGAAAATTTGTAATTGATCCAAAAAAAAAAAAAATAGAGAATTTTTAAATGGGTTAATAGAGACATTAAGCCCCTGTTTGTTCTTCTTTATTCAAAAAATAAAAATAAATTTTTTTGGTAAAAGAAATGTTTAATGGAGGTATAGAAAATACAAGAAAAACCTTCCACTTTGATTTGAAATTCAAAATAAAAATCTAAGCATGGTCAAAATATTACTCGGACTTCTCTAATTAGTTGAAAAGACAACTTCAAACTATTATGTTGACTTGATTAATTCATAAGGAAAGAAAAAATAATATATAACAAAGACTGGATTATGTACTAAAAACTAGAAGCATTCAATCGTTTTGCTTTTTTTTTTTTTTCTTCAAAAGGTTAATAATTAGACATGTGATTAAATGTACCAGTCAAGAACATCCTTATAATTAAAGTCCATAACTATATATTTTAATAATTAGAGCACTAATCGTTTTTAAAATAATTAAACATATAATTGTTTTCTATTTACTGGAGAAGCTCAAACATTATTTACAAAAGCTACTAGATGAAAAAAGCAGTAAATGATATAAGGGAAAAAAATTTATGAAAGCATAAAAAAAACCGTCGTTCCTCCCCTAGAATTATGTTTTAAATGTTGTATTTAAAGTATTTTGAAATTTTGGAAGGGTTGGAGTCGTATTGGGCCAATAAAAGAATCCAAAAAAATCAAAAATCCTTTTTTTCTCGTACAGAGGCACCTCGGTGCCCAATATGGGTGCTGCGGCGCCCATGATTCTGCTATTTTCAGTAACGTGGCCGCCGCGGCACCGAACCCGGCGTTGCGGCGCCTGTTTTGTATGAAAATTTGACATTGTGCATCTTTTGGTATTTCTATCATAACTTTTGTTCCCTATATCCAATTGAGACGATTCAAGATGAGTTGGAGATATAACTCGAAGTGCTACAACTTTGATTCAGATATCATTTTCCAATTCAAACGTTTGTTATGTCAAAAATGAGTCTCAATATGAGACTACAAATCTAGAGCATAATTTTTTCGGTTGGAAAATGATGTGTGACATACTTTGAATATATTTGATCCATTTGACTTCTTTCTTCATCCAATTGACTCCAAGCACTCTCGAATCTTCATTTTGAGGTCCGACACAACTTTTGAATATTTACACTTTAGTCCCCGAACATTGAATCTCTTACAAATTAGCCATTTTCTCCAATTTTTGCCCACTAGTACTTATTTCCTTCAATTTCATCAATCTATATCGCAATATCAAAACACACATTAAAACATTATAACACTCGTAGAAATAAGTTAAATATCAATTTTAGATGATATCTAAAGTATGAGTGAAATACACTAATCAAATACCCCCAAACTTAATACTTAGCTAGTCCTTGAGCAAACACAAAACTCTAGAAAATAACTAACGAACCTTCAAACACAACTAAATCAAACAAAATCACTTAAAATAAATTTCGATAAATATCTTGCCTTCATAGCCCAGGATCGAAAACATAACATCAATTTCATGAATCCCATCAAAGTTATACTGCCCAACCTAAATTTTCACATATTCAATGCAAAACGGGTGTGTGTGTGGAGAGTTAAGTGCAACGATGTACAATACTATGTTGATCCAATTCCCGACCTTAAAAGTCAAATATTTCCTTACTTCGCTCGTGAGATTCATACACTCCCAAACTTTTTTTTTTCACTCCCAATGTGTATCATAAAGTTAATTTTCAATACTAAATCTTACACCACTCAAATTTGGTTCGCTTTAGTCGGCAATGTCAACAATTCAAGTCATGTGATAATTCTCCCAATTTATGAGTGCTTCGATAATCAAGCTTATACTAAGTAATTCAAATCCACTAGATATCTAAGCCCTCACCATTTTTTCACAATTGCACAATTTTTTTCGCTTATTTCGATATTGTCTTTTTTTTTTTTTTAAGCTCAAGATTAACCTCACCCTTTCTTTCTCTTCTTCACCCCTATAGCGAGCTTTTAGTCGATAACTCTCGAGTTTTGAAATACCAAAGGGTACCAGGTCATAAGAAACCCTTAAGGACTTAATAACTCGAGTAAAAAAGGTGCATGCATGAAGCAATGAGTTAAAAAGTGCAATGCACTTTCTTTAAAAGGAAAGCAAAAA
>CADEPE010033366.1:0-12114 GCA_902829205.1 Fraxinus paxiana | reverse complement strand
TTGTTCATAGTGTATATCTTTTATGCTTCGTGAAGTGATAACTCTTCATAAATGGTACAGAATTGTGGCTTAAGTTCTGACTCATAGTAAAAATTTGCACCAGTTCTTCAAGATTCCATGTTGATAAGGTTATTCAAAAATCAGTCACCCGTCATCACCATGTTTGTATTTTCCTAGAATATTTTGGTATCTTTTGAATTTTCATGGGCCACACTCTTTTATTTTGTAAAATAAGGTGGTGAATGTGCATGCTGATACTTTAAACATAGTTTATTTAAATATTTAGGGTTTGTTTGAGCCTCATTTGTTGGGAGAATAGATTTTTTGGAGTATGTATGGTTAGAAAGTAGGGAAAAAATTTGGGTTTACATGTAAAATTATTTTATCGTGAGAAAGTGTGGTTGAACATGAATTTGGGAAAAATGAGTTTTTAAAGAATGGAGCTCAAACAAGGGCTTAGTTTAGTGCATTTTTGGTAACAATATTAGGCTGGATTGGACACTATAATGACAAAATTTTAGCTATTTTCTTCCTTAGTATTTTCGAGTACCAATTATTACTAAACATGCTATATAATTTGACAAGTCTGAAAATCTAATATCTAATATCTAAGCAAATCCTATTGAAGTTTCACTCTTGAGGAATTGGTCAAATAGTTGGCTATCTGGTTGCAGAAATTCACTTTCTACATTTACCTTTGACAGTGCCTACCTATAACCATTGACGTCGGGACAAATAATAAGAAGTTATTGGACGATGAGTTCTACATTGGGCTGAGGCAAAACAGAGCAACTGGCGAGGTCTCAATATTTACTTTTTACACTGTTTTTGTAATCAATTATATAATACTTTGCAAAATTAACTTCGGTTATCTTGTTTGACATGGTTTTCAGCCTTTCTGTTTTTAATACAGGAGTATGTTGAGCTTCTGGAAGAGTTCATGTCTGCTGTTAAGCAGAATTATGGGGAGAAAATCTTAGTACAGGTATAAGGAATTTTTCTGATATGCATAAAGGAATTTTTGCAATCTGTTGCCATAAACCTGAATTTTTTTTCGTACATTTCAAGTTTGAAGATTTTGCAAACCACAACGCCTTCGAGCTACTTGCTAAATACCGCACGACTCATCTTGTCTTTAATGATGATATTCAGGTAAGTTCGGTAGAAGTGTTATATGGTTTTAAAAAATTTCGTTTTCTTTTGTAGAACTTCATAGTTTTCTTGTTTCGTCACAGGGTACAGCTTCTGTGGTTCTAGCTGGACTTATTGCGGCTTTGAAAGTAGTGGGTGGGACATTAGCGGACCATACTTTCTTGTTCCTGGGTGCTGGAGAGGTTAATTGTGATTAATATTCTATACTGTCCACCCCATCCCTTCCCTCCCCCTCCACCCCTCCAAAAGGACTATCCATCAAAATGAGATGTAAAAGTTTGTGTTTGTTAATTTCACTCTGCGTCCATTATTTCGACTTCTGCTCGTTATCTGACTTCAGTTCTTTGCTTTCTGAAGGCTGGGACAGGTATAGCCGAGCTTATAGCTCTTGAGATATCCAAAAAGGTATCAACTTATTTTGCTGTCTGCTTTTGAATATTTAAAGCTTCCTGATCAAATTTCCGACTTTTGCATTTACAGACAGATGCTCCTATTGAAGAAACCCGAAAAAAAGTTTGGCTCGTGGACTCTAAGGTACTTGTGTCCATTATGTATTGCAGTTTCCTCTTATTGCATACTTGTATTCATTACTCTTATTAGGTCTTTACTTTGTAATAGGGATTGGTTGTTAGTTCTCGTAAAGAGTCCCTTCAGCATTTCAAACAGCCTTGGGCTCATGAGCACGAACCTATCAAGGAACTGATAGATGCAGTTCAGGTGGGATGTTCATGTTCTAACTAGGGATTTTACGTTATTTAACAAGATTCTGGCTTGCGTATTTCTTGTTATCTCACATCTCTTTGGATTTCAGGCAATAAAACCAACAGTTCTGATAGGAACTTCAGGTGTTGGACGAACATTTACCAAGGAAGTCGTAGAGGCAATGGCATCCTTCAATGAGGTTCTCTCTCTCTCTCTCTGCGTTCTCTATTCTTCCGACCACTGCCTACAAACATGCATATTTAAGCTTTAGCCAAACATGCATTTACCAAAACTCTGTTTGAAAATTATAACCTGTTATGGACGGTCCATATGCAGAAACCAATCATTCTTGCTCTATCAAACCCAACCTCACAATCAGAATGTACTGCTGAAGAAGCTTATACATGGAGCGAGGTAAATGAATTTATTAGGTACACACACATAATTTTCAGCCATCCATTTCGTTGGCTCTTATCAACATGGTGCACTATCATTTTCAGGGACGTGCTATCTTTTGTAGTGGAAGCCCATTTGACCCTGTTGAGTGTGATGGCAAAATATTAGTGCCTGGCCAGGTGCTTCTATATACCTGAAGAAGCTACTACTTGATTGTCTGCTTTTACACTCTCCTAATTTATATACATTTTGGCAGGCAAATAATGCTTATATATTCCCCGGATTTGGTTTGGGCTTGATCATGTCTGGTACAGTTCGTGTACACGATGATTTGCTTTTGGCAGCCTGTAAGCTTTCCAATAACTTGGTAATTACGTATGCAAATTCAAGTGAGTGATGATGTGTTGGAATTGGGACGATTAATGCTATTCATCCCCACTGGGGTTACAATCCTAGTTTAGGTGGCTCTAAATAATAAGTTAAATTAAATGTGACCTATCATTTAATCCCACACTAATGCCACATAAACTGGGGTTGTAACCCCAATGGGGGATGAATAGCATTACTCGGACCGGTGCACCTTCATACCCCTGGTGAGTTGATTTGTCCCCAAGTGGGTGCCTAAAAAACCCCCCACAGGAGCTCACCTAGAAGGGGTAAATACGTAACAGTGGGATTTCTTCTAGGAAAGCTAAAGAAATATGAACTATGGTTAATTTTTCTCTGTTTTCCATAAAATAAGCAGTAAATAGTTTTGATCTTTCGTATTCATTACAGCGGAAGCTTTGGCAGCTCAAGTGACAGAGGAATACTATGCCAAGGGACTTATCTATCCTCCATTCTCTGATATCAGAAAAATATCAGCCAACATTGCAGCAAATGTAGCTGCAAAGTCATATGAACTCGGTAAGTCCTGTATTCGCCCAACTTGGTTCCTTCCAATTTTCGACTTTCAATAATTGCACACTAACTTGACATGGTTACGTACCATCCAGGTCTGGCTTCCCGACTCCCTCGACCCAAGGATCTTGTTAAGCATGCAGAGAGCTGCATGTACACTCCCGTCTACCGCAGTTATCGCTAAGCAACCCAGATTTACTATGCATCCATTCTGCTCTAAGCAAGTTCGTTTTTCATTAGTTGATTCATCAATGATATTGAATTATAGGACCCTAGTATTTCTAGAGATTTTGTAACTTTTTTTCTTTTTTGGGTTATTTACTGTCTTTAGTAATAAACTCAAGGGCTCAATGTTGTTGTTTGGTGAGGTCTACCCATATCTTTCAAGTTTAGGCAATGAGAAACTTGTTCAATTGATCACTTGTTTGTAATAAATTGATATCATAACTTCGATGAACTACTTGATTTGTGACAGCAATAGATGGCCCTTCAAACTCGAAATTCTTGTAGTTTCGCGATCGCGACCTACCTAGCAAGGTCTCGACCAAGCAATTTCTAGAGGATGTGTTCGCGTCTATAGTCAATCAATAGGACTCAGATCTATTTTTCTAAATTATAAATCACTATCTATAGCACCACAGGAATTTGCCTATAATTTTTTCAACTGGTATTTCAATAAAGAAACAAGAAAAGAGTGCATAATACAGCTATTATGCAACTATCAAATATTATCTATTTGGTTTCATCACAAACCCATGCATACGCGACGCACTCACAACGTTCCATCTATCTGCAATACTTTTATAAAGAAGATTGCTCACTCACAATATCAGAGTTTTCATTTCATCAAATCTGATTTCATACAGTATCTATCTATCTTTTCCACTGAATTCAAAAAGCAAGCAAGAGAAAACTTGCATAATAATCGAACATTTGAAATCTAGTAAACACATAAAGATTTTGCAGAACTACAATTCTCATTATTCTTGCTAACACTTTATGCTTATATCTAGAAAATGGAAAACAAAATGCATGTAAATGATCATACACAAATATGGTTCATGTCTTCCAAAATGCTCATGGGCAGGGGCAGAGCTACACTTGGGAAAGGGTAGTTAGTGGACCACCCAAAAATTTGATATTTTTTTAAAATTAAAAGGTTCTTCATTTCTACCATATTCTGTACTTTTTAACATCTTATTGTTTCCATTGTTATTTGTGATTGGGAATTCGGGTATACGTGCTTCAATTCTCTTAGTAAAATATTTGATGTTTATTGTGTGTGTATGTGTTTTTGTTCTTGAATAAATATAGGGACCATAGAGGAAATCAAGAGTTTGTGAATATGTTTATTAAGATAACTCAACTTTAGCCTCAACTGTTAATGATTTACAGAGCAACAAATACATTCCTATCAACCCTCAAATGCTGAAAGTTGCTATCGTGAAAGCAGGACATGATTTTTATCAAATAAGATTTGTTTGCTCCGTTAAAGTTAAACCTCTTGTCTAAAGTTATGTGTCTTCTGTCAATTCAGAAGTACATAATTAAACATTGAAATAATCTCAAGTTCTTGAACTTTCTTATTGCATTTTTAATCTGCGTGCATTTGGTTCATTTCTCTAACTATTTGTTCTTAGAAAATTTATGGCTCAAAGATCGGTGAATAAAGGAATTGGGGATTCAACTACAATCCACCACCACTAATTTCTTCTACCTTAGCGGTGTAGCGCTAAGAAGCCGAGTGAAATCCAACTCAATTGACGTGTTTCACCTTGAGAGTCGCAACTGCAAAAAAGATGGTTTTTGCCTTGGTTGTTATTTGGTTTTGACGATACCGGATCGTCGCCATCCACCTTCATATATATATATATATATCTAATTTTTGCAGTGGCTAGATTGGCGGTGGTCAAAGTTAGCATTGGTCATAGTAGTGTCATTCTAGTGATTTTTGGGACTTGAGACGAACTTCATAAATTACCCCCTCCTTCCAAAATGTAATATGTATGCAAAATCTATAAGTGTATATGAAACCAATAATTAACCTAAAAATGGTATATGACTATTGTCCAATGATTAACCTAAAAATGATAATAACAAAACATCTCAACCATTTCACAATTAAGATTTTCAACATAATCACTATGTGCGTCTGTGCAGTTGATCCTACAATTAAATGCTAACAAAAGTCAATATAACTCAACAAGGGTGCAATACTGCAATATAATCATATAAACCGACAAGGCCACAATCATAAGCCAACAAGGATTCAATCATTTCAAATACGTTAATAAATAAGCAAGTGCAAGCTATTGCTTACCTGAGAAGTAGGACTTGATAAAAAATAATTAAATGACACAATGCGACACTTTGAAAATCCCACACTCACAACTTACAATACTGAAATAAAAATTTAAATGTGAAGGAAAATATATAACCACCCCATTTCGAGCTCCTCAAAGTAGCTCCAAATTTACCTATTTTGATCCAATTTAATAGCCCTTCGGCTCCATGTCTCCATCCATGACCCATCCCGAAATTCCTTCTAATCTCATATTTCCTAATCTTTGCAACCCTAAAACTAATTTAAAAAAAAAAAAGCCATGATTTACATGTCATCATCATTGTTAAATAGGAAACTCTCATTTCAAATTAATATTAAAGAATGTTTGAGCATATGTTTAGCTGGCTACACTTTATATATTTAATTAAGCCATTGTTTGATTCCCATTTTTTTCAAAAAATGTATTTTTCTTTTTCTTCTTTTCAACCACATATTTTTCAATAAAATAATATTACGTGCAAATTCAAAATTATTCATTATTTTTTAACCACACATTTTTTATTAATCTACTATTCTAAAATGCATTTTAAACGAAAAATTGGGTTCAAATAGGCCCTAAATGAGTCATATGACTTTACATTTAAATGAATCTATAATTTAATACAATGTAATTGTTACCTAAACTGATACTTAGCACCAGTAATTATGAACAACATTACTCTAAAATAAAAGAGACTGGAGGGCTGGGAAAAAAAAAAAAAAAACTTTTGAAGTGCCATGTTTTGAAATTGAATAGAACATGTGGAATTCTGATTTTGCCCTTGTGGTAATGACCATATTGAAAGAAAACCTGAGCTGGGACAAAGTTGCACCTAAAACGAAAGCTTGATGACATTAATGCCAATAATAAATTCATATGATTAAAATTTATAGATAATCACATTTTTTTCTTCAAGACAATATTTTAGGTATGTCAACCTCATTTTAAATGATAAATGATTTAAAATGTAGTTAAGGAAGTGTATGTTGTCTTCAAAACTATAAATAAGGGAGGTTAGTATGATTTTATAAGCGTGGGATGTCTCTGATATTTTCACAAAATCGAAGAGTTTCTCTCATATTTTCTCTAATATTAAAAGTTAAATTATCAATTTCTTTTTGATGGAATCCATCTAAGCTAAGGTTAAAATGAAGTATTGAGTGCACAATGTATGCTATGAAAGGACCGTCTTATGTCAAGTTTTGAAAGTTAAGAATATATTTGAACTTTGTTCAGAGATTGAGGACCTCGGATGAAAATTTTAATCTCCATATCCTCAAAACGTTCGAAAATTGGGCGTAAAACCAGCAGCAGCCATGGAACGCTCTCTTCTCTCTCGCTTCTTCGTCCTCTCCAACACTTCTCCACTCTTCACTTCCTCAATGTACATTCACGACTCTTTTTTTGGGTAAACACTTTCACACAATTACTTTTTGATTCTATATTTTGATGCAATTCTTTTGCTCCATGTTTTTGTAGGACAAGAGGCGTTAATTTGAGCAAGTACTTGAAAAGTACTGGTAAATCTCGGCAGCGGAATCTACAAATCGGCCGGATTCGATGCCTTTGCACTGTCTCAGTCTCGGAACCTGCCTCGCCCGACATTTCCTCAAGCTCTGTAAAGTAAGTTATGCTCCTATTTGTTTTGGAACTGCTATTAGAGTTTAAATTGGTTTTTGTTTGAGTTCTTTTAACGTCGTTTATTGCCAAAGTTCGAATATTTTGATTTATTGAAAACCAGATATTGGCTTTATTTCGGGTTGTTCTCACTGACCAATAGGTTAGTTTTTATTTTAATGAAATATTGGTCTGTTCCAAGAGACGACTTTGGTACATATTTTCTGATGTTTGATATGTCTATATAATGCTGGTTGTTCAGTAGTAATTATTGGATTCTTCTTTAAATAAAATTACCTAAGTCAAAGTTTTTAAGCTCGTCCAAACGTGCTCTTGAGGAAGTACATTTCCATGGCACATCAATACCAATTTGACATGTGATGATCAATTAATTGTTTTCTTTGTTTTACAGGAAAAGGATAGTTTCTGGTGTTCAACCCACGGGATCAATTCATCTTGGAAATTATCTAGGGGCCATAAAGAATTGGATTGCATTACAGGTCAGGCTCGCTAATATGCATAATAACCAACCAAATTGTGTATAAATTCCAAAAGAAAGAAGAGAGTGTGTTGAGAGAGAGAACATGCATGCTATATGGCAAATTATCGTAACATCGGATCAAGAATGTGCGAATTGCTTGGTTATTGCATCAGCGAAATTTGGGTAAAATGTGTGTTTAATTTCTCTTGCATGACTCTGGAATTCTCGTGTATTGTCTTGCAGTATTTTTATTAGGTTAATGTGCTTATGGAATGCATTTTTACCAAACATGCTTCTAATTTTATCCTCGCAGAATATATACGAGACTCTCTTTTTCATTGTGGATCTCCATGCGGTATGTACAATTTTATGCAAAGTTTTCAATATTGCTTCCTTTATGTCATTTCTCAAATTTGAGACTTGTGTTTATTGCAATTTTATATGCTATATACTGCACTATGTTTGGTGAAATTTTTAGATAGCACTTAATCACTTAGTACACAGCAACACATTAGGTAGTCAGTGTTCCCATGTTAAACCGTTCTTGTCCTTATTTATAAACTAACTGTTTACCTTCTTGATATAAACAATTCTCACAGTAATACAGCATGTAAATGTTAAACAGGAGATTCCTAAGAAAATCAATATAACCCAATGATAAGCCAAATTGAGAATCAACATCTTCAAAACTAAATTTTCTCTCCACCTTACAATTACACCAGATCAACAAATTTGTGAATCTGAATGGTTAAAGTGGTAATTTTCGATTATGTTCAGAATTGCAGTGTGGGCAAGCAACAATAAAGTCATAAGTGTGGCATGTTGCACATATTCTATGATGACATTTAAAAGGATAAAATTGTTAAAAACCAAGCAAACGAAGTAGACCTTGAAGAAATGAATACTCTGATCATTTCCACCCTCGAGTGAAATATGTTAGTAGTATATCTTCTACTCGAATGAAGGAATCGAATCAGTCTCGGTTTTAGTAATTATAGGATGATTTGAAGATATATTCATGTTTATCATTGCCTAATTTTGATTTTGTCTGTTGCAGATAACTTTGCCGTATGATACACAGCAATTATCAAAAGCCACAAGAGATACAGCAGCTCTTTATTTGGCATGTGGTGTGGACACTTCTAAGGTCTGTCCCAGCAGTACTTTGTGGTATAGCTTTTTATTCCAACATTTTATTGGCTGTTTCACCATAAGATTCATATGCATGGCTGTATCTCTAATTTCTTGGACAGGCTTCAGTCTTTGTGCAGTCTCACGTCCGTGCTCATGTAGAATTGATGTGGCTGCTGAGTTCTGCAACCCCAATTGGTTGGCTCAATAGGATGATTCAGTTTAAAGAAAAATCGCGGAAGGCGGTAAGGTTTTACTGTATGATGCTTCATTTCCATATTGATCTTTGCACAGTTTTCTCAATGTTTGGCATATAACTATCAAAAAACCTTGCTATTCTACTCAAAAATATTACTATCAGAAGCTCAAGAGGAAAAATAACTCAAAGAAGGTTCTTTGATATTTGGATTTTCTCTGTTTCCTGTCCACTTTGCAGCTTGCATTACTTGTACTTGTTTGTTCTCAAAGCATAACTTATTTTTCGTTATTTATGGTTGTTCCTGGGTCAACTTATGGGAAATTGACAGAGGACTGTTTAAGCTATAACCTTGTATTAGTTTTTATACAGAAATTACATCTTATATAGGAATTTTTATTTATTTTTATTCACTTCTTAATGCTGAATGAAAAACTTATCCTGAAACATACCTGCGTTGGACTTCCCGTTGTTGACGCTTGACAGTGGATGAATAAAACCTCAAGTCCTATTATCTATGATGTCTATTCTGGAAACGGAAACCACATCCTGAAGTACCTTTCATTTACTTCTAACATTCCTAATAATAGCATCGCAATATATTTCTTTTGCGTACAGGGGGATGAAAATGTCGGGGTTGCACTTCTAACCTATCCTGTGTTGATGGCTTCTGATATTCTCTTGTATCAGGTGATTCTCAATTCTTGCCGTACTACTCCAATAGGAGATACTAAAAATGCATTTTATGTAAACAATGAAGTTGACTTCGAATAGAATTGTGTTAGAACAATTTGTGAATTAAAAGAGGCAACCATTCTTTTTAGAGGAAATCATTTGTTTATTTTATGGTTATTGCCCAGATCTTCTGGTGTTCTGGCTATCCATCTAGACTGTAATCGCCTGAATGCATGATTCTCATTAATTGCAGCATTCCTCTGCAGTCAGATTTTGTACCAGTTGGCGAGGATCAGAAGCAACATTTAGAGTTAACTCGAGAATTAGCTGAGCGCGTTAACTATCTGTTTGGTGGACGGAAGTGGAAAAAATTAGGAGGGTAAGAGAACTATTCATGCAAAAAATTGTTGGGATGTAAAGATGTACTCTTTTGAGTTGAAAGTTTACTTTCCGACCAGATTTGTTCTTCTATGGTATTTTTTCCTGGCACTAGGAACTAAATAGTTTGTTTATATCGCAGACGAGGTGGTGCAATTTTTAAGGTCAGATTTGTATATTGATACTTGGTTGATATGATCCACTTCTGCTTATAAAATGCTGATAAGTTGGAGTAACCTTTACCCTCCGGTTCCATTGACATAGGTTCCTGAACCTCTTATCCCACCTGCTGGAGCTCGTGTGATGTCCCTCACCGATGGTCTTTCTAAGGTTTTGAACTTTTGTTGGATCTTTATGACTTGTAACTAAAGCTTTTCAATCATGGTTTCTATATTACATATTAATATGACTATTTCTCTTCGAGAAGGTAGCTTTACTTTTTCTCTTAAAGTGAAATCTTCTTCATTTTCCAATAATGGCATGTTGTATTGCAGTTAAGTGATGGAGGTTTCTCAATTAACTTTGTGTCTGTCATATTCGGGATGTTTTAATGTAACTGCAATATTAATCTTTGTTTGTAGATGTCGAAATCAGCACCTTCTGATCAATCACGGATTAACTTGCTCGATCCCAAAGATGTGAGTAAAATTAGATCATCCTCTTGATCTGCTCATGTTTAGTTTGTTTTAATATGTTCAGAGACTGTAGCATTCAAACTCTTTATGTTCTGAATATAGTAAGCGTGAAATGAGTGGGAAGCTACACAATAAAATTGACAGGACTGGAGCTAAGATTTTCTTGACAACAGAAGAGAAAATCCTGTTGTTCGATTGGTTGGAGATTTTATTCCATGTTAGGTTAATTGGGATGAATTGAGTGTTGGGGTTTTGAAGACACTTAAACAGGTAAAGGATTAAATAAATGAATGCACTGGAAAGACTATTGCCCACACTATAGAAACCCATGCCATATTTCCTCTCGTGATATGACTTACCACACATTGCTCACTTCTACTGTCACTTATACTGTCCCAATCATATGATCGCATTTTCCAACTGCAATGCAATATTGCTGCAGAGATGGAATTATATGACCAAAAGTCCTAGGAAGAATTTGTAGCTGACACTTGATGTGTACCCTCTCTTGGCAAAATTATCTTTAATAGACGGTATGGCATCCATGTAGAGATTGGACTGTATCCATTTTTTAAGATTTCAGATTTCAGTTTTGTTTTTTTCCATCTTTTGATAAATGGCCATGTTTCACATTCTTATTGAAGAGTCTGGAATTTATTTCTCAATTGGTACAATATTATATGGTTTGCTTTTTATGTGGTTTTGTGCTCTGAGGATCTTGTTCTCACAAGAACTTTATTTATTTAAGAAAAACTAATTTTTGCAAAAGCACCTGATGTTATTCAAAAATGATGGAGTGCATGTCTATATTTTAGGAGAGTTTTGATATGCTCTCATGATTTTTGGCAACAATCTGTTGTGGAAATGGAAGAAAAAAATCTTAGAATTCTAGAAGAGTTATATCTTACTTTTCTCTATAGAGATACCTGCTCATTTTACTTAGAAAAAGAGGTTTTTGTTTTTGAGTTCTTAAAAATTAGATACTTCAAGCATCATTTCCTTTATTGAACCATTTACTACAGATTGATTTCTTTGGGTATTGTAGGTCATTGCCAACAAAATAAAACGTTGCAAGACTGACTCATTTCCTGGGTTAGATTTCTCTGCTTTGTTTGCCATATCATTTACACTGAAGTTTCTTTGGATCAAATATCCCTTACTATTTTTGCTGAGGCTTTTTGTTGATGAGTGGACTAAACCTCTAATATGCTCACTCTTTTCATGAAATTGTTGGTAATTTTACAGCTTGGAATTTGATAATCCTGAAAGGCCTGAATGTAACAATCTTCTTTCAGTTTATCAGGTCATTACAGGCAAGACAAAGCAGGTAATCAATCTTCATAGTGTAAGGCTAATGTTACGGATCTCTGAAGTCGTTTGCTTTATTGTTCACTTGGGGATCTTGGAGGAGTCTGATATATTTTTGTCTCAGCAACTGGTCATTTGGTTATAAAATGGAAGACTTTTACTATTCCTTCCATTGATTGCTTTCGTCACACACACTCTCTTACCTAATATTTTGAGGTT